>JAFMOD010000378.1:360216-378586 GCA_019802435.1 Corydoras maculifer
GATGGAATCAAGAGGGCAAGTGGTTGGGTTACTGGCAAGGAGAATTTTGCAGACATCAGATTCTGTGACAGGGGAGAAGGAGGAGATGGTTGGATGGCTGGATGTGTGAGATGCATTGTTGTGAGGATGGTGAGTAAGAAAGAGTTTGCTGATGCCCTCAATCTTTTCTGTGAAAAAAGTTGCAAAGACATCAGCTGACAGAGAAGTGTTAGGAGGGGGAAAGGGAGGAGTAAGTAGTGAGTTAAAGGTACTGAATAAGGTGCGGGCATCTGAGATGCATGTTACCTTGGACTGGAAGAACAAGGTTATAGCAGCGGTTACATTCTTCGAGAAGGTGGCAAGTGAGGACTGGTAGGTTTCTAAATCTGAAGACAGACCGGACTTACGCTATTTCCTTTCAGCGGAACGTAGAGAAGTACGTTGCTTCCGAAGAGTCTCTATGAGCCAGGGACTGGACTGAGCACTGTGTGTTTTCCTGGTGGATTTTGGACAGACCTGGTCAAGACATGACGTTAAGGTGAAGCAGAATGTGCTTGATGCAGTGTTGGTGTCAAGGGTTGAGAAGTTACTGATGCTAGGAAGAGCATCTGTAACCAAGTCAGCAAAGAGTGTATTTGAGAGAGAGCTAAGATTGTGACGTACCTGAGATGTTTTGCTGATGAACACGGGAGGAGGTGGAAGAGAGACAGAGAGCTGTATGAAGAAGTGGTCTGATTCATGAAGCGGAGTGATGTGTATGTCTGAAGAAAGACATGAGCGCGTCATGATGAGGTCGAGCTGGTTGCCAGCCCGGTGGGTAGCTGAGATGCGAAGTAGATGGAGGTCCAGGCTGGAGATGAGATCAAGAAAATCAACGGCGTACAGACGGTCTAAGTGAATGTTGAAATCACCAAGGACAACAAGAGGACAACCATCATCTGGGAGAGATGATAATAACATATCAAATTCCTCAACGAAGTTATCTAGTTGACCTGGGGGGCGATAGATGACAAGAAAATGACATTTAACCGGTTCAGTGATTGTCAGTGCATGGAATTCAAATGAGACAGTGTTTGATAAAAGTGTAAGAGGAGAGAATTTCCATTTGCGGGTGATAAGCAAACCTGTACCACCTCCTCTCTTGCTGATGCGAGGAGAGTGAGAGAAGTGGAAATTTGTTGAAAGGGCAGCTGGTGTCGCGGAATTCTCGGGACGAATCCACGTCTCAGTGAGGGCTAAAACCTGAAGACCAGCATGAGCCGCAAAAGCAGGAATGAAATCAGATTTCTTGGTGGCTGACTGACAATTCTATAGTCCTGCAGAGAAGGTGAAGGGCTCGCATGTATTCACCTGCTGCAGAGTTCGCAGGTGTGCAAGGGTGCGCCTTCTCCTCTGAGGAAAGGAGCGTCTGTGTGAGGAGGAAATGACAGGGATGAACTGAAAACACCAGTAGTGGAGAGGGCAGTTTTATGAAGGGTATATTTATACTGATTATTAGAATATTAGAAGGTATGGCCTAGGTTCTGCCACCCTGGCTGAATCTGGCCCGGGCGTTTCCCGATGGTCCCGTAATCACGTAGTCAGCTGCAGAGCCTGGGTTAGGGAGAGTAACCGTAGGCCAGCTTCATGACCCTCCTTTGGGTTGTAAAACGTCTGTCGGATGGCTTGTCGAAAGGCCTGTTCTGTAGCACACTCGCTGGCTTCAGCCTCCCACAGAGCAGTAGCCCAGGGTTAGCTGCTGCATTATTTGTTGCAACAGCTGCTTACGGCGGCCAATGGCTGCCCCCTAAATAATATTTATTGGATAATATTACGCAGAGATATAGTAATTGTCTCGCAACAAAAACACCAGGATTTGTTACGGAATAAGTGGACTATTTTTTAACAGTCCAAAGCACTTCTGTGACATATAGAGTGTAGCATTAAAATTTTGCAGTTAAATTTTGCTTTAGTGTTTTATTCTGTACAGTATTTTTTTAAACACTGTACACAACAGGGTAAGTTGAAAAAAAAAAAAAAAACTAAAGTCAATGATATTGTGTAAGTTAATCTGTTTTTGGCCTTTCTTTTCTTGTGCCCACTGCTAGCATACTAATATGAAGAGTTAAATTAAGTTAAAATAAGCAATAATACGATTATCAGTCACCAATTATCAGTCAAACCAAATACTTCCTCATGTTCCTGGTTACACTAAATTTAACTAAATTATTCATTTTAGAGTTTAGTTGTTTTGTGATAGATTGTACTGTCCAATACATTCGTGAACTGCAATGATGTTTATTAAAAGAACCTTCAAATATGGCAACATAACCATGTATGTAAATGTAATTTTTATGTGATCTTATTTTCTGCACCATAACTTCAGTATTTCAACATTCACAAACCATCCATCGCTAAAATAAAATAGGCCACCATAAGAGACAATATCACTGGCCCAAAGGAATCAAAAATTCATAATTAAGTTACATGTACATTGAGGAAAAATTGTTGCTTCAATCACTGAACGCCCACCAAAACATTCAGCTACAGTTTCATAAACAGATGAGTTCAATACAAATGTCAGGAAAGAATAATTGCATTTTTATATGTGTCATGCTCTACTGCAGCAAAAGCAATATCCACACAGGTATGAAAATATGTCATATTTTCATTTAGGACAATTGCCAAATAAATACTTGAAAGTGTTTCATAAAGTCGCTTAGTCTTTTCTAAATAGATTTGTTGTTTGTCAAAACATCTGAGATTTTTGGCAATATTTAATACTAGATCTTTGGGGTAACAGAAAATGTAGAGACTTGACAATGAAATTGAATAAACTGCACAAAAAGGGGATGAATAAACTGTTGAGATTGGAGGACCTTTAATGACTTGCTAGCCATGCTGCAAGACCTAACAACGGAATTTTAAAATCTCTCTTGTAACAGGATGGTGTAACAGTAGGTTCCAGAAATATGCTGACCTCAAAAACATGAAACAGAACACAAGTGCATAGATACTCATAAAACACATGTAATTTTAATGTGATTGTGTACTGCTGTGTGCATGTGTTCCTAACAAGTGGGGTGGGGTGTATGTGCCTGTGTTAGACAAGATTGCAATGACCATCTGACTGACGCCTGCCTAAGTTGTAACGATACGTTTAAAGCAATGTGTGATAATGTCTGACACTTGAATTAAATTTGTGATTATATTTTCTTAATTAAAGATGAATTGCTTATTTGCATAATAATAATTAACAACATTCAGTTTTTCTTGTAAGATCTATGTTTTGCTTTGATTATGGTCAGTCTTTACCCAGTTTATGAGCATTTCTGTAGCTAGGTGGAGAGTATTTAATAATTAGTTATTTGTCCATATACAGGTTTCAATAAGACCACACAATATATATTTAAAATTAAACTTTCAATACTAAAGCTGATTTTGATTAAAATAAATAATATTTTTCCAACATTTGACTGCACTTCTTATGGTGATAAATCTGTAGTATATGATAAATTGATGCAATAGCTATTTAAGCTGAGTTCATCACATATCCTTTGCAATTTCATTGTTCATGCAAGTGAAGTTTACTACACATATATGTATACGCAGTGTGCTGTTTAATGATCATACAGGTTGTCAGTGAATTTAAAGCCAAAAGTCATAAAGCCTAATGCTTAGGGGTTAGAAAAATGCTTAGTACAAGAAAAATGTTTTCAAAACATTACTAACATCCTAAAATGAACGTATTGCCACAAAATAATCTAGCTTTGAAAATTTCACATTAAATACCAAAATCCACATCTGTTCACAGCAGTAGCTATTAATAAACTGGCTGACTCATAGCAAAAGATCAGAGTCAACTGCATAGGCATCTCATAAAGATTATATTAATAAAAATGCTATTATTTTTCTTAACAACAAATCTAGAAGTGGTTTATATTCACTTTACATAGCCTGAGGTAACATTTACTGTAACAGCATTTCAAATCTTCTAAAAGTTACTGCATAATCTGTATTGCAAATAATAATGTCATACATTGTGACTAGCACCATGTACATGTATGAAAAAAATAAATACAGGTCAACAAAAGTAAAGAATTTTGCCACAAAACCACATTCTCTAAAGATTCTCATTAGATTATATAGCAAGATATAGGTGTCCATTTTTATAAATTATGTTACTAATAAGCCATATGAAACAAAACAAACTTGCCTGAGAGAAGCTGAACACATTATTTGAATTACTATAGTTTTGTTCTTTAGTTACCTGATTAGATTTGTTTACTTGAAATATGAAGCTATTAAGCAAAATGTCAGAAATGACCTTTATGCCACATCACACATCAGTCACAAGTTAATACATAGTCAACTCTGCCAGATTATAATACATTTTTTACCCTATAAAACGTGTAAGAGTGTTTATAAAGCCATTGATAGATATTACTGAATTACATAGGTTGTTTAAACTAAATTGCAGCAGTTATATTGTTTGTAGAATATTTTAATATAAAATTAAATCTACAGTATGTCATGGCGGCCTGAACCCAGAGAACAGGCCAAATCTCAGATTAAAAGAAACGGTGTATTATTGAACAGTTTTGTTAGGCCAAAATCTGGAAACGAAAAAATGAACACCAGTGCATCGCTGGGCGAAAAACCTACGAAGTAGGCCTCTGGATCTGTGGGGCGTCAGGACACTGAACCGCGGGGTGCAGCAGGTGAGTGTCTGGAGCAGCTGCGAGGGCGTAGCGTGAAGACAAAGACGGAAGGCTAGAGCTAGAAAAAATAGCAGCTTGGATGAAGACAGACTATCTCATACAAAGTAGCCTGCTAACTTCGACAATCCAATGTGCCTAACCCAGTACCCGTGAACCTTAAATAGAGGCGTCAATTAGAATGCCGGTGAAACCACATGCCCCCCTTCCGGCGAGAGGCGTGGTGAACGAGAGCTAGTAGACGCTTGAGACGCAGGTCTTTTGTTACATCCCTCCCCCTCCTGACGACCTGTAGGGTAAACGAACAGAGAAGAATGGAAAAATTGTCTGTACTTACCCCAGAGCGGCGGGCGACACCTTGGTCTGCGGGCAGGGCAGTCTGGATGAGCTGAATGAAAATCCGCAATGAGCTGGGGGTCTAAAATGCCGTTGGCCCCCACCCAACTGCGCCAAAACCCTCCCAGTGTACTAGATACTGTAATTTACCACCCACCCATCTGGAAGTCAGTAGTTTTGTAGTCCTGAATGTGCCGAAGCACCTGTACCCACACCTCCTCGCTGCGACGAAACCAATCATCTACCACTGGTGCCAGCGAAGGCTCGGGGTCCCAGGGGGCAAAAGAACATGCACAGAAATTTATTTAGTTCCTGGTGAGACCATTCGCACAACCCGTTGGTCTCCGGGTGTAAACCTGATGAGAGACTCACCGATGTACCCAACTTTTCAAAGAATGCCCTCCAAACAACGGAGGTAAATTGCAAACTGCAATCAGACAAAATGTCCTTCGGAATGCTAAACGCAGTGAAAATATGGCAAAAATGTTCCGCCGTATAGAACGCTGAAGGGAGACCCCTAAGTGGTATAAATTTTACCGCCCGGAAAAAAACGATCGCTTAAGGTTAAAATTGTGTTCAGCCCCTCAGATGGGGGGGAGATCAGTTACAAAGTCCACGGCCACATGAGACCATGGCCGATCCGGAATAGGCAATGGAACCAGCTTGCCCACAGGTAGGGATTTTGGCGTCTTGCAGATCGAACATGACATGATGAATTTGTGTGTGTCCTTATGAAGGGTCTCCCACCACAGGATCTGGATAGTACGTGTGACTCAAGGTTGTCTGGTACACAACGCCATGTGGGCCCATGTAATCAATCGACTGCGGAAAGTGGGGGGCACATACAACAACCCCTTGGGTCATTGGATGGGACGACGCATGTTACGTAATGCTCTACAAATGTCCCTATCGACATACCAGTGTACCACATTAACGAAACAAGTGGGAGGTAGAACGGGGCAGAGACGATCGGGGTCCAGTGTATTATCCTCATATAGGCGTGATAGTGCATCCGCGGCGGCATTGGAGCTACCTGGTCTGTACGAGATATCAAAATTAAAACAGTTTAAAAACAACGACCAGCGCGCTTGATGTGCGTTTTGCCGACGGGCCCCTTTTAAATACTGTAGATTTTTATGGTCTGTGCTCACGACAAACGGTGTGGTGGTGCCAATGACCCAGTGCCTCCATTCCTCAAGGGCTAATTTTACAGCAAACAGCTCCCGATCCTCAATGGCATAATTGCGTTCTGCCGCCGAGAGTTTACGCAAGAAAAAAGAAACTGGTCAAAGCAGAGATCAAAGCTACCGGTGGGTTGGGAAAGTACCGCCCCGACCCCGTGTGACGACGCAACCACCTCCACCACAAATGATTTGTCGGGATCTGGAAATGCTAACACCGGGGCTGATGAAAAATAGTTTTGAGACTAGTGAAAGCCCGGTCTGCCTCGGGTGTCCAGATTACATTTTTGAGTCGACACTTCAGCAGCGAAGTAATGGGCAGTACATTGGAACTAAATAAACGAATGAATTTGCGGTAGAACTTTACAAAACCCAGAAAGCGCTGTACCTCCCGAACAGTGGTGGTGACTGGCCAATCCAAAATAGCCCGGACATTCCCCATGTCCATGGCTATGCCCCCCGGCAATAGATTGCATCCCAAAAAGAAGATTTTCTCCTCCAAAAATTTGTATTTTTCTGCCTTAACAAACAGCTGGTGCTCCAACAACCAGCTCAGAGCCATACGTACATGACGGCGGTGGGTGTCCTGATCGACCTAATAGATAAGGATATCATTAATATAAATGATAACAAACTCTTTTAAAAAATCACAAAGGATGTAGTTAACGGATGCCTGAAAAATGGTAGGTGCGTTGGAGAGACCAAAGGGCATCACAAGGTATCCATAATGCCAAATTACAAATGCGGTCTTCCACTCTTCCCCCTCCTTAATCCACACAAGATTGTATGCATTTAGGAGATTAATCTTAGTAAATATGGTACCTTGACCAATGCGTTCCTTGACCAATGCCGATGGTACCAGGGGCAACGGGTAGGCGTAGCGGCGCGTGACTTCATTCAGCCTCCGATAGTCAATGCAGGGACGGATTTTGCCATTCTTTTTAGGCACAAAAAAGAATCACGAGGCCACGGGCGATTTAGAGGGCCGAATGATACCGAGTTCCAGAGCCTCGGCAATATACTTATGCATGGCCTTACTCTCCGACACGGCGAGGGGATACGGGCTCGAGGGAGCTTAGCGTTGTGGATTAACTCGAAAGAACAATCATACAACTTGCAACCGCCTGGCCTGTTTATCAGAGAAGACCTCTGCGAGATAGCTGATTTCGGTGGGCACCCTGGCAGGTAGCTTAACCAATTCAGGGGTGGAAAGGGTTAATACCAATAGCAAACGTACCTTCAGGACCGTGCGGTTTAAACCAAACGGGACATAATAAAAATGACCTTGTGCATGTCTGACATAGGAGATCGATTTGCCAGATAAAGATCGCAGTGTAACAGGAAGGTGCTGCATGTCTCAGACGACCCTTCGTAACGCTCTGGCTCTGTGAGATGTAAGGAGTAGGGAGAACCAGTTCTGGGGCTCGGCGGTGGCACAGGAGCAGATGTGCTCTCTGGGGCTTGGCTCAGGAGAGACAGCATAGCACGTTCCTGGGAATCCTGGTGTGAAAGAATGGCGTGCATGGTGGTAGACATGCCCAGAAATTCCTGATGTAGCTCACCCAGCCTATGGCCCAGTTGCCTCTGGTGTTCCCGTATTGAGAGGTGTGGCGTTGGATTCTGTCATGGTGTCCTGAACCCAGAGAACAGTCCAAATCTCCAATTAAAAGAAACGGTGCTTTATTGAACAGTTTCATTAGGCCAAAAATAGGAGAAAATGAAATCCACAATCTGGAAACAAAAAAATGAACACCGGCGCATCGCCGGGCGAAAAACCCAGGAACTAGGCCTCTGGATCCATGGGGCATTGGGACACTGAACCGCGGGGTGCAGCAGGTGAGTGTCCGGAGCAGCTGCGAGGGCGTAGCGTGATGGAGACGAAGACGGAAGGCTAAAGCTAGAAAAAACAGCAGCTTGGATGAAGACAGACTGACTCATACAGAGTAGCGTGCAAACTCCCAATCCAACGGGCCTAACCCATTACGCGCAAACCTTAAATAGAGGTGTCAATTAGAATGCCGGTGAAATCCCACAAGAGCTAGTAGACGCTTGAGACTCAGGTTTTACATAGTATGTATTAAATATTATATTTAAGTAGAAGATATATTTTTAATTAGGTTATTCATTTATTCATTATCTCCCGCTTTATCCTCTATTAGGGTCGCGGTGGGGTTCCCAATGCCCATCCAGGGGAGAATGTCTCGGGCGCTGGGCAGATAGACCCAGGACAGGGTGCCAATCCATCGCTGGGCACACACTCACTCACACAGACACACTGTATATGGGGCAATTTTGAGAATTCAATTGACTTTACCCATGTTTTTGGACTGTGGGAGGAAACTGGAGAACCCGGAGGAAACCCACGCAAACACAGGGAGAACTTGAAAACTCCATCCAGATGGGGATTCGAACCGGGAATCCCTAGCGCTGAGAGGCGAATGTGCTAACCACTAAGCCACCGTGCCGCCTTAATTAGGTTATTTAAAAAGTTATTTGTAATAATGTAGTCACACTGGAAAAAATACTTTAATACTTATTAGAACACTCTTTGGTAATGACAGCTTCTTTTGGTTTCTGTGTGGAGAAACTAGTCACTTACATTGTTCAAGTGTAATTTTGGCCCATTCTACCACACATTTTTATTTGGATTGAAGTCCATTCTAGCAGTTTTTTTTTCTGGAATCACTTGAGATTTGTGATTTTAAGGTGATGTACAGTACCATATCTCCTACAAACATGGTATGTGATGTATAATTTTAGTTCAAATATAGTTTAATCTTCACCAGAATATATTATTCCAATATGCAATAGACCTGTACACATGCAGTGCAGTAACTCCAACATACTTTTTCCTCAGCAATGCATTTTAAAATTTTCTTTGTCTTTTCGTAAAAACAAATGTACCTGCTAGTTCCATGATTGGTCCTTGGTTCCTAGACAACTCTTCGGACTCATTTGCAAGGAACATGTGGTTGTGACTGGTTTATGGTAAAATAATTCATGCCATATGTGAGTGTCACAGGTGCCTGGGGCACCTGTCCCTCATTAATGTAATTATAAACTCCGTTGGGTGATTGGTTTGTTTTTGTGCACGTGATTGGGTGTCTTTTGCATTTAGTTTCCGTATTCCTTTTTCCCCGTGCACGTCTTTGTTTCGGTATTATCCCGATGCTAGTTCGTTTGTTTCGTTCCCCCCTTTCTGTTGGTGTCCCTACACCATTTAATAATAAACCCTGTTTTGTTTTTATGCCCGATGTCTCTGAACTCTCCTTCCGCGCTCAACCACGGTGTGGCGCTGCGCATTACTCCCGCGCAGGTTGTATCAGTGGGAGTGTTTTACCCGACGGACCGGTGTACGCATACTTTCCCGCGTAGTCGATTCCCGGGAATGCTCATCAGGTGCAAGCGGCGTACGCATTCCCTCCCGCGTAGCCGATCTCCCGGGGAAGAACGAGCGATCTTCTTACAGTGAGTATGACAGTTTATAATTTCTTTAGGGGCTTCATAGTATTCTATGTTTATAATAATTGTAATAAAATAATGCCTGTTTATTAATTATTATTAATTATTATTATTTTATAATTATTTTGAAAAGAAAGCAGTATGCTTTAAACCCTCTTTGATGTAAAACATTGCCCAAACTGGTTTTTGACGCAGTTTATTAGTAGCATCCTTAAAAAATAATAACAATATAGTTTTCCCTTCCCATAAAGTTTTCCCCAATTTGACACTGCTGTCAGGATAGTTGTCAAAGCATTTTTTGTGACGTGTCTGTGTTTGGAGCCTAAAAGGGAGGATGAGGATGTAGGTGTAGTGGGCTGAATGACTTTATTGCAGATAAATTACCTTTGGTCACCATTTTGATGAAACTGTGTCTGCAGAGTGAAACAAGATAGGTTGCAGCCAAGCTTTAATTTTTTACCCCTCCTAATTTTTAGGCTGGAAAATTAGAAATTGAAAATAAATGGTTTTGTGATACGGATATTAATTTCCAAACACCTTCTAAATAAGTTTGTGAATAAATTATGTTTGCAGGTAATAAATTTTAAATGTATACAGTTTTGAGCTGGCACTCTAACACCTCCTGCATGCACACACAAATAAACAAATAAATACACACACACACACATACACACACACCCACACCAACACACACACACATCCAGAACCACTATTATACTGTGCCAAGAAAAACAAGATGCAGCTGGGAAAACAAAAACATGTAAAATGGTTTGAAACAACGATAAGACTAAAATTTCAGCAGACAATGTAGTCACTCCCACATATTGCTGCTAACAAAAGACTGCTCATTGGCCTAAAGTGGATTTGTTTTGGCATCATTACTGCAGTGCTTTTTCCATTTGGTGTAAAATGGTGAAATTGTAAAACAGTGACTAAAACAGTAGCAAAATTGACTAAAGGAGAACTTTCTTGGATCCAGATGTAATTATTTTCATTATAGGCTACAGTCAGGCAACTTTGTAAGGTACATCTTGTTGCATGAGGTTGGACCTTTTGCCTTCAGAAAAGCTTTTATTATTCATAGCATAAATTTAATATTGTAATTGAGACTTTTTTCATAAAAATATTTGGTCCATATTAGTATACTATGATCATGTAGTTTCTGCATATTTGTAGCAAAATCACTTTTTCTACCACATCCTATAGATGCTCAATTAAATGCTTTATTAAGTAAAAAAAAATGATGACTGTGTGGGAATTTTAAATACACATCGGAAGAATGGTACATTGGACAGATCCAGCTTTAAAACCATTGTAAGCTCAACAATAATTAGCAATAGTTAACTGGTTAAATAGTTAAATTCTGGTCATTCTTGTGAAAAAGATTTCTGAACCTTGAAAACAAAACTGATTATTGGTCATCACTGTGACATACATAGCAAGGTTTTAAATATTATTAGTCCAAAAGAAATCAATCATTTGATATTCAAAATCAGATGTGCTCAATACGTCGATCCATCGAAGGGGTGTCAGGTAAATCGCGATGGAGGTTTGAAAAAAAAAAAAATGTATCAGCACTTTTTTTTTACTCTCTATCTCTACAAGCGAGCAGTCTGCCCCCTGTCCCCCGTCTCTCTCGCTGTTCCCAAAACCGGCACGTGGCCACGTCTCCGTACCTAAATCCGAAGGACTACCTCGAGAATCATCTACATTAGATAGTTTCTATTTGTGTTTTTGCACTTTATTTGACTGACAAGATGAGTGAACGACTTCGCTCCAAAAGAATTAAAATACCACTTTCAATTAGAGTGGGGGGTTGAATATTTTTTTGCAACGTCAAACTCAAAATGCCTTTGCTTGATTTGCCAAGTAGCTATTGCACTTCCATTGTGTTTGGTCGTTTGGGTGTACTAAAAAACCAAGTTTTCGTCATGCTATTTGCAATTCCTGTGAAAATGGCAATCTGAAGCCATCTTTTCTATGCTGATTCGACAATACTAACATCCATCTATCCATCCATTATCTTCCGCTTTATCCTCTATTAGGGTTGTGGTGGGGTTCCCCTTGCCCATCCAGGGGAGAGCGTCTCAGGCGCTGGGCAGATACACCCAGGACAGGGGGGCAATCTATCACTGTGCACAGTGATCTCGATGACCTGTCCAATGGAAAAGTAGATCTCGGGCCAGAAAAGTGTGTGTACCCCTGTTCTAAATGATCCCACTTATAGTGATTAAAAGTAGATTGTCATTGTCAAAATCATTGTTTGTTATCACAATTGTAATTGAGTAGCAGACAAAATTCTTCTTGTCAGCAACCCAACTACTTGCCCCCTTGATTCCATCCCATCTCACCTTCTTTAATCCATTGCCTCCTCTATCACACCAGCACTTACACACATCATTAACTCCTCACTCATGACTGGTACTTTTCCTGATTGTTTCAAACAGGCTATAGTAAAACTTCTGCTCAAAAAGCCAACTCTCAACCCAAATTTGGTCGGGAGCTACAGACCTGTATCACATTTACCTAACACTTGAACAGGTGGTATCTACACAGGTCTCCAGGTTTCTTAATCATAACAAACTCTTTGATCCCACTCTGGTTTTAGGTGTGGTCACTCCACCAAGACAGCATTGCTTTCTGTGATTGATGCACTTAAATCCGTCAAAGCTAACTCTCAATCATCTGTCCTCATTCTGCTAGACCTTTCAGCAGATTTTGATATAGTAAATCAATAGATTCTACTGTCCACTATATTTTAATTAGGTTTTTCTGGTACGACACTTGAATGCTTTCGATCCTATCTAACAGGAAGGACCTTCAAAGTGTCGTGGAATGGGGAGATCTCTAACTTTCACCAAGTACTCACTGGTGTTCCCCAGGGCTCTATACTTGGTCCTCCCCTCTTTTCACTATACATGACATTACTGAGCACAGTCATTCAGGCAAATGATTTCTCTTACCACTGCTATGCTGATGAAACTCAACTTCATTTTGCCCCTGATGACAACACAATCTCAAATCGGATATCTGCCTGTCTCACTGACATATCAGTTTGGATGAAGGCTCTCTAATTAAATTTAGCAAAAACAGAACTTCTCATAATCCTAGCTAAACCCTTAATCCAGCATGACCTGAACTTTTAAAATAATGGCTCCACAATTTCTCCAACCGATTCGATCCGGAACCTTGGTTTCACAATAAACTCCCATCTTAAACTCTCTGATCAAGTTATCAAAACTGCCCGTTTTAAAGAAGGATTTCTTCTTTACAACATACAGAAGATCAGACCTTTCCTGACTGAACATGCTTTCCAGCTGTTAGTTCAAGCCCTCATCCTATCCCGGCTTCATTATTGTAATGCGTTGTTTGTCGGTCTCCCAGCCCAAGCGAACTCATGTTACTCCACTACTCATTTCTCTCCATTGGCTCCTCGTAGCTGCTCGCATTCGGTACAAGTCACTGACTCTGGCCTACAGGACCATTTCTGGATCTTCCTCCTCACTTTACCTTCACTCTATCTTTTCAAAATACACTCTGTCTCGTTAACTTTGCTCTAGTAATGATTGCCTCTTGGTGATTCCACCTCACAAAGGGGGAAATTCTATGTGGAGTTTAATACTGCAAAATGGTGGAACGATCTTCCCAACTCTCTTTGTAAGTCACTTGGCATTTTTAAGAAACTACTAAAGATGCATCTTTTTAACAAATAACTGTTTTAGAAAAAAAATGAGTGTTTAGTGAAGTCATTAAACCAATACTGAATGGCCTCAGAGAAGACATGCAGTGGGAAGGTAAGCTTTATGAAGCCATTACTTGGGCCCACTTTTGATTCAGTAAGTTGCTATCTACACCAGAGACTTTTAAGGTTAAAATAGGGTGAGAGACACACAGGTGAAAGGGGTGCTAGGGCATGTAGCCAGTGAGCGGTAGGCAGCGACCAAGTAAAACCTGCTTTAGCATTACCATATGTAATAATCTCTATTTCTATGTGCAGTAAAAAGAGGCCGGAGCAGAAAAGTGAGTGAAAGATCTTGATCTATCTAAATCTGTAAACTTTTATGACTGTCAATATAAATACTGTGAAGTTAGTATTGGCTACAGTACATTGTCACTCATCTTTCTCCCTTGGTATGCCGTAGTTGCCTGCTTTTAATACAAGGAACTGACTCTGGCCTCTTGGAAAAGGTGTGTCTAGGAAGCTGGGTGGAAGTGCGACATGGCAGCCGTCTTGAAGGGCCGTGTGCAAACTGTCTTGAGGTGCAGCACAGATGCCGTCTTAAAGTGGTGCGGCACGGAATCTATCTTCAGATGCATTGCAGAAGTTGTCTTAAGGCAATTTTTTTATATTTCTATTTCAGTCTATACATTGGTCAACACATACACAGTTAGTGCCTGGTAAAGTAATGATTTACAGTATGCAGTAAAAAACTAAATGTCTGTTATGTATACAATAGTCTAGAATTACTACAATGTTTCCTAGACAACCTTTTTTTTCCCAATGTCCTTCTAGTGGTTGCTGCAGCAGGACACTGGCCAGCTTGAATCAAACACAGTGGTAGCCAAGCTTTATTCCAATTTGTACTGTATTCCTGCCATAATATTCTTTTTATTTTGAAAAGTGTTTGTGTGTGTGTTTTTTTTTTTTTTTTTAATTCAGCAGATGCTTTTATCCAACTTACAGCATCCCTGGAGTAATGAGGGTTAAGAACCTTGCTCAAGGAGATACTACATCCCATTAGTTGAACAATACAATAATAAAACAATAAAATCTCCTTTATATATATATATATATATATATATATATATATATATATATATATATATATATATATATATATATATATATATATATATGTGTGTGTGTGTGTGTGTGTGTTTGCGCGCGTGTGTGTGTGTGTGTGTGTCTGTGTGTGTGTGTTTATGAAAATAAAACTGTTCATATTTTTATTGCATATAACAAAATTGTGTAAATGTGTGTTACATCTGATGTATTTTTCATTATTTATCTTAAGAGTGGGACATAAAATGTGGACAGAATTGTTTATAAATATCTTTACAAGTATTCTGTATTGGACATTTTCTATGAAAAAAAAATACATGAAGTTATCTCACTTGCATGTGGAGTGCTTAAACTATTGGTTAATATTGTTTATACATTATGAAAGCAAAAACTCATTTTAAAGGTTTTTTTTTAAAGGGTTGGAACCTGCTTAAAAAGCAAGAGAATTATGTGATGAAAAGTTGATGCCATGCTGTAGATGCCAGTCAATAACTAAATTGAGCAAATCAGATGTAGAGGCACGGAGACAAAGCAAGGTAGCATGGCCTCCAGAGAGCTCAGCACTCCACTTTCAGCACACTTTCCTCCCTTGCTGTTAAAGATGCAGTTTGGCTCCTCTCTAGCTGTGATCACATTTCCATTGCAGACATAATGTAAGAAGATTCTAGAGGCTCATTGATTTTTGTTGAAATAGAGTGTGCCATCCTCTTCTTGGGTTACAAAGACATTAGAATTCACTAAACAATGGTCTGAAAGAGCTGCAAATGTGCGTGCCTACATCTGGGATAAAGTCATCAACTACCAGTTAAGGCATGAGGACAAATTTGACAAACAGCTTTTAAAATGCAAAACATAGATTACAGCCAGTTGGAAGTCTAAAGGGCCCTTTGAAATCTAATGTCCTCAAAATCCATTTAAATCTATTTTTATTTTAACTTTTTTATTTTACATAAATAGTACATTGTTTTAAATGCAAGTGGCCTAGCAATTGAGTGTAATACCAATGTTTTATTTAACAGTATGCAGTAATATGAGTAATTACTCATGATGTAACAAAATTACATGATGTAATTGCATGATTTTATTAATTTACTTCTTTCTTGAAAAGTTTTGTTTGGTTTGAGAAATCAGCAAACTGGTTTATGTAGATTTACATATAACAGGGGTCCTTCCTTGTCATCATGTTCATTGGTAGTTAACTTGGGCATGTACAGTAAGATTAATGGCTTAATATATTTTGGCATAACCAGTAACAGCAATTTAGAGATTAATAAAGACACTCAGAGCATGAAGGCACAGAAGGGAAAAGATGTCTCAGTGCTGGGTCACACTGTCGGCCTGAGTAATTATCACTAGTATAGACTGCCAGACAAGGTAATCTCAGTGAAACACAGCAATATGTGTGTGTGTGTGTGTGTGTGTGCGTGCAAGAATGAGAGAATTAGAATCTCTCACTCTCTCTCTCTCATATATATATATATATATATATATATATATATATATATAGAGAGAGAGAGAGAGAGAGAGAGAGAGAGAGAGAGAGAGAGAGAGAGAGGGAGAGGGAGAGCCATGTTTTTCTGTTCTTCTGTTTAGCGGGGACAGTACGTCTTATGGCACAGTGCAGCCTACGACTAACTAGAATCCTGGGGCACTGCATGCTCAGCCACACTTTTGGGAATGCTGAGTTATTTGTCCAAAAAAATCAAAAGGAACAGGTGCTAAGCACAGTGGGAACAGTGCATGGTAGGTAACACTACTACAGTCATATGCAAAAGTTTGGGCACCCCTATTAATCTTAATCATTTTTAGTTCTAAATATTTGGGTGTTTGCAACAGCCATTTCAGTTTTATATATATAATAACTGATGGACACAGTCAAATTTCAGGATTGAAATGAGGTTTAATGTACTAACAAAAAATGTGCAATATGCATTAAACCAAAATTTGACAGGTGCAAAAGTATGGGCACCTCAACAGAAAAGTGACATTAATATTTAGTTTAATCCTCCTTTTGCAAAAATAACAGCCTCTAGTCGCTTTATGTAGCTTTTAATCAGTTCCTTGATCCTGGATTAAGGTATTTTTGACCAAGAGGTACCCTTTCTTTTGCACCTTTCAAATTTTGGTTTAATGCATATTGCACATTTTATGTTCTGTCATATTCTTTACAATAAACCTCATTTAAATCCTGAAATATTACTGTGTCCATCAGCTAATAGATATATCAAACTGAAATGGCTGTTGCAAACACCCAGATATTTAGAACTAAAAATGACTAAGATTAATAGGGGTGCCCAAACTTTTGCATATGACTGTACATGCATGGTGGCAACTAGCTCTTTAAATGGTTTGATGCTAGGGTCAATAAGTGGCTTCAGACAAATCTGCAGGTAAAGTACATTGTGAGTGACAGTTTCATGCATATCATTGGGTGTGTGCTATGTGGCTTGGTGTAAAAAAAAGCCTCTATCATGTAAAAATAACTTCATGTAAAAAAAAACAGGCACGCAACTCTCACTGCTGCTTAAGAACAAAGACACTTACCTCAGAGAAAAAAAAAAGCAGAAAGGGTGCACTGCTACACGCACTCTCCACCTTCCATTTCTTGCCCACTTCTTATGAGCTGCACACCGACCATTAGTGAAATCTCTGGCAGAACCTTCTGTTTATTGTGATAGGTCACTTCCTAGCATAATCTGTTCTTTGTTTTTTTGTTACACACCTAAGCATCATCTGTTCTTTGTTATTACAACTGCATTTTGTTTAAAAAAAAACATAATTTTTTGAAAAATAGTGTTGGCATTTTTCATAGTTTGGGTCTGTTTTGCTACATCTGGTGTTCTTTTAATAATACTAATGCATTATCTGTAAATTCTAAAAAGGAAATGTTTCATCAATATGTATGCAATCTGTCTAACTGCGGTTTAATAACAATATTGGGAAATCTTATTTAGAATTCCTTTAAAATATTTTTGTTTGTGCACTTTCACAAATGTTTTATTGTTTTTCAAAAAAATCATTGCATACAATAACACCTCATAGTCATCTGATTGATTGAAAACACCTAACTGTAATTTTACCTCAATTATCTGATCTTTCAAAAAAATGACAAAAATTTGGCACTCAGATATGTGAAATATTTTTTCTTTAATAAATTAGAAACCAAGTCTAATATTTTTGTTAGTTATTTGATTCTGTTCTCCTCATCTACATTTGATAATTGTTTGAAAATCTGATGACGTTTTAGGTCCGGAAATATAGAAAATTCAAAAGGTTTCACAACTGTAAATATAAAAAGCCAATAAAGCATCATGCTTTTGTTAGGATGAAGTATTCACTCCAAAAATAAAATCCAAAACAGAGTTCCACTCTACAGTTCAAGTTATTTTTCAAGTTATTTATTTATATAGCGCTTTTTACAACAGTACATTGTCACAAAGCAGCTTTACAGAATGAAAAGCCTTTAAACCCCCAAAGAGCAAGCCGAAGCGACAGTGGCAAGAAAAAACTCCCTTTTATGTTGTTATCCAAGGAAGAAACCTTGGAAGGACCAAGACTCAGTGGGGGACTCATCCTCCTTGAGCGGCCAGGCAGCAACAACAATGTAGGACAGCCATGTAGAGACATTTAACAAATGTAAAAACTAAAAACTAGAAAACTATAAGTGAGTCCATTAAGGGGGCGTCCTGCAGTACCGCCAGTCCAATTAATATTCAGGTTCCATCAGTGTTTGTCGGCAGAGCCATGGATGAAGATCTCCAGGAAGCCGGTCACACCTCAAAAGAAACAGACAAGGAAGGCAGTTAGAGCTAATAAGGCACGGCATTTAATAAATAAGTAATTTATTGACACAGTGCAGCATGTGACTCCGGCATCACTGACTAGAGCAGCATAACTAAAAGAGGCAGATACTGCAGGCTCTACATAGATGA
>JAFMOD010000378.1:395721-449303 GCA_019802435.1 Corydoras maculifer
TAAGTAGTTCCATTAAGAAATCCTTTCCTATTGCTATACGCGCCAATGCTGAAAGTCAAGTCATATTTCTGTAATATGTTCAATATTAAATAATAAAATTGGCTGAAAATGTCATGTAAACAGTACCAATCAGAGAGCATAACAACATAACATAGCAAAGCACACTAGAAATATAGCCAACTCAAAATCTGATTGGTTAACCCAAAAGTTTGTTCTACATTTATTTAATGGTTCTGAGCCAGCAAAAAAGGCTAAAGGCCTAGGCAAAAAAAACTTGGCAACCAATGATGCTGAAATGTTTCCATCCATTATCTTCCTCTTTATCCTCTACTAGGGTCGCGGGGGAGGGAGAACATCCAGGGGAGAACGTTTCGGGCACTGGGCAGATACACCCTGGACACACAAACACACAATATATGGGGCAACCTGGAGAATGCAATTGACCTTGATCCATGTTTTTGGACTGCGGGGGGAAACCGGAGAAAAGATGGAAACTCCACCCAGGTTGGGATTCGAACTTCTAACCTAGTGCTGAGAGGCGACGTGCTTACCACTAAGCCACTGTTCCACCCCCACTGTAATTATGAGTTTTGTAAATAAAATGGTACCAACAAAATATTAAGACGTTTAGCCCTAAACCTTTATGGATGAATAAAACAGTAAATGCAGACCTAAAGAACTTAAATTGTGATAAGAACAAAATGTAATATATTAAGTGAACCTCTGAGAACTGAACAAAGTTACCTGCTCTAATATACAACAGTGATGTCTATTGATTAGTAAGAATCAGTATTGTAGCCCAGGTCCTGTGAGTCTATTGTCCATGTCAGTGTGTGTTGTGTTGTGTTTAATCAAGACCCTCTGCAACACGGTGGCCATGATTAATGAAAATCCCATGCAGCGTTGTTCTCTAATGAGTAGTGATGTAGGACAACAATAATCACTCACACTGCTGCAGCTTGAATTTCAGACCATTAAAATGTTACAGAGCAGCTTGCTTCAACAAAAAAAACCTCATTTAAAGCCATATTGCAGCCAACACTCAAGAGAACCAAATGGCAGGTACAATTATGGACAAAAAAAACAGTTTCCTGTATAAACCCTCTTTGTGGTTTTTAGGTGTTTAGACTCATTTTTTTACTTATTTTTTTTTACTTAGAAAGTTTAGATGCAACATGCAGTCACAAGGTCAAAATTAATTTTAGGTGAACATTGTTAAAAAGGTTAAAATTTTAGGGAAACAGAGAACAGAATAAAAGAAACATTGTTTAAATATAGCTAAATACATTGTTGTTATATTATATATACTAAAAGGCTTACTAATCACCACCTCATTAGAGTTCAACAGCTTATGTGATGCATGAGATCTCAGACAGGTTGCCCATTTATCCATCATGACTTCTTTTTTCATTGTTAAGTTGATGATAGCTTGCTTCACATGTCCTGCATTTAATACAGTTTTGATGAAATATCTGCCTGCCTCACTACCGACCTGTGTAGATTGAAGGTCCATCATTTCAAGCAAAATTGAGCTCCTATTCATTTAAGCAAAATCCTTGATTTATCACAAACTGACCCTCCAAATCTACAGCTCTAAAATCCCCCTAGCCAACTCTGTCAGTAACCCAGCCTTCACAATTGTCACACAGAATCTGCCTAACCCTATTCATAAAGCTGTGACTTTCAGTATTTGCAAGCAACAACTCATCACACATCTCTGAAGGCACTTGCTTAAAAAATAATTGTGAAAAACTTTAGTCCATATTTGATACCAGATCAATAAATGATCATGATTGACAAAACTGCAGTTCAGCTGGTTTCTTCTTAACTCACTGACTTGTATTGCTCTCACTTGGATAAAAGTGTCTGCTAAATGACTAAATGTAAGTGTATTGTCATCAAAAATTCAATGCACATTAAGGTAGTAAAGAAATGATTCTGAACCCCACCCCTAAAAAATTAAAATTCGGCCATAAGAACTTTCCCTGATCATTTCGCTGAACTTGCAACAAAGTGGCGCGTTCTTCACCATTGATGCTTATCACCAATGTTACTTTGCCCTGATAAGTCTAACAGCACAAGATGGCTGGTCTTTACCTTATATAGGCTTAAATGCCTTTTTTTATTGGTCAACTGATTGTCCTTGGGGCACTTCTGCTCATTAAAACTGGCCCTTTCTTTAGCTCATTGCAGAACTAACCAACATCATTTCCTTGTTTGAGGTAGCAGCAAAACACTCTTCTGCCACTTGCAACTGATCTGCACCCTTCTGACATTTAAATCTCTGTGTAAATAATACATGCAGTAATATTATTAATAGCAAGAATTAGCAATTGTTAACTAATGTAAAATAAAAATGTAATATATAAGCATAGGTAGTAAATGTGTTAAGGTCTGGAATTGAGTAGTCCAGCGGTCCAGTGGAGTCTAACTCACCTTAGTTCCTTTGTTGATAAATTCTAGATGTTGTTCAGCTTAAAATTACTTAACCATCATTCATGTTTTCATATGATCATTATTCTAACATATTGTAAGTGCCTCCCACAAGACACAATGCAATGCACTTTGAATAATCGACAAATTATCAAAATTATACCCTAACCCCAAAATGTCCCATCTTTAGTTCCCCCCTTTAGAAGTCCCAGCTTCATATATAGTCCTGACAACCTAATACCAATCCAAAGAAATGAAATGACAGTATAAGTGAATGCATATGTATTCACTTATTTAGCTAATAATGTTAGGTTTGTATATCACCCCCCCCCCTTCATGTCGTCTGTATTTTTGGTCCAATATCAAGCCCAATATACAGCACACATCTGGAATAATATTTGTTAAATTAGCTTTATATACTGTATTTGTGTTTGCTATGTGTTAATGACCAAAGCTTATGATATTTTCCCCTGTGATTTATATTAGTATGTAATATAAATAAAATATAATATAATATAATTAAAATATAACACTACAGAACGATATTCATATTCACCTCTGTGAAGTAACTCTATTTTTTTTTTACATTGTCAAGATAACAATACGCCAAAAACTTATCTGAACACACCTCATTTTGAGACCATTAACATACATACAGTATATTTACAAGCACTGTTGCTTAGACTGTAATAGCAATGAGCATTGCAAAACACCTTGTGCTGGGTGAATGTTTGGGCCCACAGTGTCTCCATTTCCTTCTGCCTTTATGCATGTGCCTCTGAAAAAATCTGCCAATGAGGTCACAATGTCAGTTCTCCCCAATATAGCCACCTACACATTCTGCTATTAACACTAAAAGACAACTACCACATATCCTCCCAGTCCCTCTTGAATGGGTGCCTAGAAGTGGCAGGTGCTCCAGAGCAGCCAGTTAACACAGACACAGTCACAATAAACTTATTTACAAAGAAACATTTAAACAGAGCTCCACTATTACTCTATGTTTCAATGTTGAAAATGTTTAGGCCGATTTTTAACAAGATAAAAAACATGAAATACAGGCTTAATATCATAATATAAAAATATCATAATTTAAATAGTCAGATAATTAGTGAACCAAAGGAAAAACCTCAACCTAAGTTTTTGACCTTACACATGCACTCCTAAAAAAAATGAGCATAAATTGCAACATTCTACACGTTGTGGAAATACAAAATAGTGTATATCTGGGTCTGGTACATCCTGTCTTCAATCCTAATTTGTGACTGGAAATGTTATACGAACCTCACTATTATTTATAAGCAACCAAATGCTAACTAATTACACATAATATTCACATAATAATATAATAATAATAAAAACAATAACAATAATAATAATAATAATAATAATAATAATAATAATAACTATTATAAAAATATAAATAAAACAAACTAACTTCTGGATTTAATAGCAGAAGGATACAAGTATCTGTCAGAGCCTGCTCCTCCTCGTCTCTCTGACTCCGCCTCCTCATTCCCCTAATTACCCTGACCTGCAGACAACCTCATGGCAGCCTACTTATACCCCTGGTTTTCTCCTCCCCAGTGCCAGATAATTGGTTTTCTAAGCCACTCTGCGATTGCCATTCCATGGGCCTTTGTTGTTTGCTGTGCTTACATGCTACTTACCGTTTGCCTTCTCTTTGTCTCACAGTTGCTCCTTATCGCTCTCCTGGTCCGGCTTCCTGAACTCATCTCACTTCAGCTGTCGATTTATTACTGTCATTGCCTACCAACTCATACTACTGCCTTGTTCAAATAAAACGCCTTACATTCTATCCTGCATCCTTGTGCTTTGTGTTTGAAACCTGGTTCATACTTACTCCATCCTTAACAGAATTCTCTGGCCATAACATGGAACCATCAAACACCCCCTTGGAAAAGCAGGATCCATTTGAAACCCACCTTAATCTGCAGGCATCCATGTTGATCCAACATGAGCAGCTGCTAATGTCGCTTGTGGAGAGTAACTGACAGCTAGTGATCTAGATGGGAGAGATTGCTAGACGTGTGGCCTCTCTGTCTACCACTCTTACTGCACCTCTCATTGCCACGGCTAATCCTCTACTACCCCCTAGCCACATACCAGAACCTGTTCGTTCCCTGTCTCAGGCTCTACCTGAAGGTATGGTTGTGCATCCAGAACCCTACTATGGTGAGCTCTCCAATTGTCTGGGTTTCTTGTTCCAGTGTGCCTTGATGTTCCGCCTCTGTCCGTCTACATTCGCATCTGACTCCAGCAAGATATCCTACATCCTGAGCCTGTTACGGGGAAGAGCCCTAACCTGGGAAGAGGCTTCTCAGACCTTAGTCGGCCCTCAGGTGGGTTCATGCGCAGATTTCTTGCTCCAATTCCGAGCCATTTTTGACCACCCTAATCCCACTGGAGATGCTGCCAATCAATTGTTGGATTTACGACAGAGATCTCATTCTGTGTCTGAATATTCAGTAGAAGTTAGGAGGACATCGCCCTCCGGAACATGTTTCGCCGGGGATTGAATGATCACCTATGTGATGAACTGGCTACACGTGCCAAACCCTCCAACTTACAGGACCTCATAAGTCTGGCAATCTCCATTGATGGCTGAATTCACGAACGCCGCCGTGAACATGCCACAAGGTCAGAGAAATAATTTTTTTTTCTCCGCCGCTCTTCCAAATATTCTGAAACTGACTATCATTTCTCTCCAACCATTTCAAAAGATTGGGAATTGCCCCCTGAGCCCATGCAGCTTGGGCGACTGCGTTTATCCTCCGAAGAGCGCACACGGAGGTTTCAGATGGGGCAATGCCTGTACTGTGGCAAATCAGGACATCAACGGTTGGCCTGCCCAATTCCCAATTCTCTTAAGGAACTTGATCATCCCCAAAACACCTTGGCACTATATAGCAGTACTCATGTGCATTACTCACCAAACCACACCCATTTCCATGGTTATTTCTGGAAATCACCGGGAAGACTTGATCGTTTCTGTTATTAAATCTCCACAATGCCCCTTAGTTCTTGGTTTCCCCTGGTTGGCACTCCACAATCCACAGATAAACTGCCAACAGTATAGGATCACGTCTTGGAGCGAGCATTCGACCCCATTCCACTGTCACCGCTCACTCTATGCCTTCCAGAAGGGTTGACTTGTCCGCCATTCCCCAACCTTGCATTGCTTTAGTGAGGTATTCAGTAAGGATCAGACCTGTGTACTGCTTCCACACGGACCATATGACTGCGCAATTGATTTTCTCCCTGGGGCTCCCCTGTCTTCCAGCCGTCTCTTCCTTTTGTCCCTGCCATGGAGAAGTACATTTCTGAAAGTCTGGCTGCTGGTCTCATACGCCCCTCCTCTTCTCCATTGGGGGCCGGATTTTTTTTCATTGAAAAGAAAGATAAGACCCTCCGGCCCTGTATCGACTATCGTGGCCAAAACCAAATCACCATCCGCAACAAATACCCTTACCTCTTTCCAACTCTGTGTTTGAATCCCTCCAAGGCGCCACAATCTTCTCCAAATTGGATTTACACAATGCTTACCACCTACTGCACATCCGTGAAAGAGATGAATGGAAAACCGCCTTCAATACACCTCTGGGACATTTTGAATACCTTGTTCTTCCTTTTGGCCTCACTAATGCTCCTGCCTGTTTCCAAGCTCTTGGCAACAATGTTTTGAGAGACTTTCTTGACCATTTTGTGTTTGTTTACCTGGATGACATCTTAGTCTTTTCCAAAACCTTAAAGGACCATGTTAACCATGTCAGTGAGGTCTTGTCCTGCCTTGCCCAGAACCGACTATTCGTCAAGGCAGAAAAATGTGAGTTTCACAAGCATACCATCTCTTTTCTGGGGTTCATTATTTAGCCTGGCCGTGTCAAAGCCGATTCAGAGAAGGTACGAGCCATTGTCAAGTGGCCTACCCCATCTAACAGAAAGGACCTGTAAAGATTCCTCGGCTTTGTCAACTTTTACAGAGGGTTTATTCGCAACTACAGCCAAATTGCCTTACCCCTTACCCGTCTGACCTCCACTCGCATTGGCTTCTCCTGGTCCCTTGCTGCTGAAACGGCCATGAACACCCTCAAGACTCTCTTCACCACAGCCCCGGAACTCGTTCAACCAGATTCCACCAAACAGTTTATCGTGGAAGTTGACGCATCAGACTCTGGCATAGGTGCGGTCCTCTCACGACGCTCTGGGCCTAAAGACCTTCATCCTTGTGCCTATTACTCCCGCAAACTCTCCCCTGCTGAGAGCAATTATGACGTTGGTAACCGTGAACTTTTGGCCATTAAACTTGCCCTTGAGGAGTGGAGACATTGGCTGTAAGGATCAGAATTACCATTTGTGGTCTGGACAGACCACAAGAACCTGTCATATGTCCAAACAGCTAAACGAATGATTTACCCATCTGGCACATTGGGCATTTTTTTCAGCTGATTTAACTTCATGGTAACCTACTGCCCTGGAACACGGAACACCAAACCTGATGCCCTACTTCGACTACACTCTGGCAGAGAAGATGCACTGTCAACTTTTGACCTTGTTCTGCCAGGAAAGTCCTTGCCTTTATCTCCTGATAAATCATGCGACTTATCAAGGAGGCCTCCATTCTAGAACCAGCCTTCCCTTGCGGCTGATGCGGTATGGACAAACGGAGGTTTTGGCATGTGGCATTCGAGCCCAACAGCAACCTCAGACTTCCTGTCGGGCTTGATCTTTTGGTCGAATTGGGCAGGTCAACCATTGGAGATCCTCAAAGCACAGTCTGTTACTGAATGCTTAGCCAATCGATGTCGCCGACCCTGCCTCAACTACCATCCTGGTCAGTCTGTCTGGCTTTCAGCACGCAACATTTCACTACGTGTCACGTCCCACAAACTGGCTCCTCGAATCATTGGTCCTTACATCATTTCCAAGATCATCAATACTTCCGCCGTCCGCCTTAAACTCCCAAGCCACACGCGTATCAACCCAACATTTTATGTTTCCCAGCTGAAACCGGTCCATCAGTCCACTCTAAACCCTCCGAAAAGACCCCTCCACCCGCCCGGATCATTGATGGCCAACCGGCCTTCACAGTACGCCGGCTCCTGGACACTCGTCAACGCGGTCGTGGAACCCAGTATCTAGTAGACTGGCAAGGATACGGTCGCGAAGAACGCTCCTGGGTTCCACGCTATGCCATTCTGGACCCTGCCCTCATTCGTGAGTTCCATCGCAGACACCCTGATAAACCTGGAAGGGTAACTGGGGGGGGGGGGGACTCTCAGAACCTGCTCGTCTCCTCCTCGTCTCTCTGACTCCGCCTCCTCATTACCCTAGTTACCCTCACCTGCAGACAATATCCTGGCAGCCTACTTAAACCCCTGGTTTTCTCCTCCCAAGTGCCAGAGAATTCGTTTTCCGAGCCACTCTGTGATTGCCATTCCAAGGGCCTTTGTTGTTTGCTGTGCTTACATGCTACTTACCGTTTGCCTTCTCTTTGTCTCGCAGTTGCTTCTCATTGCTCTCCGGGTCCGGCTTCCTGAACTCATCTCACTTCAGCTGTCGATTTATTACTGCCATTGCCTGCTAACCCATACTACTGCCTTGTTCAAATAAAACGCCTTACATTCTATCCTGCATCCTTGTGCTTTGTGTTTGAAACCTGGTTCCTACTTACTCCATCCTTAACAGTATCAGTTTCTATCCTTCCCAAAGAATTTAAAAAGTTAATTGTAGGCATTCTTGTGACCTTTGCAGAACCAGTCCATTGCTCTCTGCATATTATGTATGTACATTGTGTCCATTTATGTTTACTCAGTATTATTTTATTGAATTTACAATGTTTCTACTACTAAACTCCTTAAGCATCTATGACATACTCGATAAAATATATACATTTTAATGCTCTTCTACAAGACCTTAATTTTGATTAATAAAAACATTTTTACAAAAATAATACCAAGTAACAAATAAAAAATTGTTCCCAGTTTTTAAATGTGTTTTCCTGATTGTATCTTAAATGAATATAAAAATGTTATTATTCCCTCTAAACTTTGCTTTTGTGGTCAGCACAATGATATTTTTAAATTTATCTATTTTAAAGGATATTTACAATATTTCAAGATACTTTAGAAGCTTCTGGAATTGTAAGATCTATCAAGAAGTTTCTAGAACTGTCCAGAATTATCTAGAACTTTCTGGGACTGTACAGAATTATAGGTAGCAGTATAACTACAGTTATATAGGGGTATTATTTTTGTAAAAATGTACAGAATTATAGGTAGCTGTACAACTACAGTTATATAGGGATATAACTGTAGTTATTCAGCTACCTATAATTCTGTACAGTCCCAGAAAGTTCTAGATAATTCTGGACAGTTCTAGAAACTTCTTGATAGTTCTTACAATTCCAGAAGCCACGTGTGTGGCCATTTTATAAAGGCAAGAGTGAAAAAGTACTCTGTGGAAGCATCTGTGGATAAATGCTACTCTCTTAATTAGCAGATTGTGTATTAACACACTTCATTAGCAGTGGCAAAAATGCACCGCCTGTAATGTACCCTGACATTTCTTCATTTAGTGCCCCAGTACCACACTGCCCTGAACTTTCTGTACCAACACCTCCAGACAGAGCTACACCACCTTCAAAAGAAAGCAGCAGGTCAGACACAGAGGAAGATGTTGAGATCACGATTTCTCTTCATATGCAGATAAGGAGCGGAAGCCATACTACCCTAACCGAAAAGATCTCACAAAAACTGATCAGAGACCTTGGTCTCACCAAGTCCAATGCTGAGCTTCTGACATTAAGGCTCAAGCAATAGAACTTATTAGATGAAAGCTTTCAATTACCTCCAATATTCAGACAGCTTAGGGATATTTTCCCTAAGCTGTCTGAAGCAAAGATCAAAGCTGGTGTCTTTGTCGGACCACAAATCAAGAAGATCATAAAGTGCTGTAAATTTCCCTAGAAGCTGAATAGGAATAAGAGTGCAGCTTGGAATAGTTTTGTCATAGTGGTTCATGGCTTCCTAGGTAATCATAAAGATGAAAACTATGTACAACTGGTTCAGACTCTGATAAGGAACTATGCTGCAATGGGTTGCAGGATGTCACTCAAAAGCCATATCCTTGATGCTCAACTTGATAAGTTTAAAGAGAACATGGGAGTTTATTCAGAGGAGCAAGGCGAGCGCATTCACCAGGACATTATGAACTAACGCCGTTACCAAGGACAATATAACGAAAACATGATGGATAACTAAATTTGGGGATTGATTCATGAGGAATAGTTGTAACTCTGGGAAAACCTCACAATTCTGAAGTTTTTGTTAATCTGTGTAAATTTGCAATGCATATAGTGTTCTTAGTCTGACTGTATAAATGAGAAGATGCAAAATTATCTGTTTCTATAGTAAAAATGCATAATTTTCATTGTTATGAAAATTATGTTAGCGAAGTTTAGATGCATTAATAAGATGTAATTATATATGTTTTTAAGGGGTGATTATTATCATTATTATTATTATTATTATTATTATTATTATTATTATTATTATCAAATAAATTTTACAGCCCTAATTTAGAATGACATTAAATAATAAAATATAAATGTTAAATCTACTGTTCAAGTACCTGAGCAAAGACACTGACTATATACAATAACTGCCTTCTTTTCTTTTGAAGGTGACTTACCTTTTTAATGGATTCCAAATTCTGAATTGATTTTGCTTTGCATTTTTCCTTCCTGGACACCATGACATGGGTCAAATATGCATTATATTACATATGCCCAGTGTGGTTGTATTTATATTGCCAGCTTGAGGTCATTTAGCATATAAGAATGATAAAACCTGGCATTAGCCTGCTTTATATTTCTACTTTATAAATTCAGGTACAGTCCAGCCTACAACACAGATTTCCAAGTGTCTTTATTAATAAGCCAAACGGGAAGGTTGAGAGAAGTTGGCAGTGAGTGCTGGCGCTCTTCCATGCATTAGTGGTGTTCACGCTGTAATGCTACTGCTCCTTCGGCCTAAATTTACATCAAGTCACTGAACAGCTCGTACATTTACTGTGCTTCACTGATATATATTATATATGTGAATTTAAAGAAATAACAGTTTAAATTATCAACAAAATAACAAAACTGTAAAGATAATATATACTAATAAGACTTAAAATAGGAAATGCTTAAATCTTATTATTAATCTTTCTTATTTGTTTACTTATTTAAAAAAACTTTAATAAATTTAATGAAGATGCAAATGTAAGTACTGTAAGTGATGTTACAGTTTATTAACCAGGCAGTTTTATACTTGAATTTTATTTATTTATTTTATTTATTTTTTATAACTAAACAAAAATTTAACCAAATCAAACAAAACAGCTGAGGAGCCCACCAAAAGATTGGGACAGAAGAATAAGAAGATAATCTAAAAAAATGTATATTCATTAAATAATTAACACCATGTTATATATCTTCTAAGCTTAACAAAGCAAGATGCCTACAGTATGAAGTCTATATCCTGAAATAAATAATAAAAGCAAGACCCTGCCTAAATTTTGGTAAGTTAAAGAGGTTATTTTGAGCGTGGAAGGAGAGTTCAGAGACACCGGGCATAAAAACAAGATTTATTAATCAAAATGGTGTAGGGACACCAACAGAAGAGGGGGAACAAAACAAACGTGACTAATACCTGGGTTAAACCACAAACAAAGACGTGCACTGGGAAATTGGAAGACGGAAACTAAATACAAAAGACACCCAGTCACGTGCACAAAATAAACCAATCACCCAACGGAGACAATGAGTACATTAATGAGGGACAGGTGCCCCAGGTACCTGTGACATACCCCCACCCCAACGGTCGCAGAAAAGGGGGAAGCGACCATGAAGAGAAAAAACAAAAAAATAAAAATTAAATTAAATTTAAAAAAAGTTCTCGTGGAGAAAAGGGGAGGGGGTCCCTCTGGAGATGAGGTGTGTTGGATGCCCCCTGCTGACGAAGCGTAAAGCACGCCATCTCGCTGCGGGGCGTGGATCGGCACCCTCTAGCTGCAAGGCGGGGAGAGCGCCCCTGGTGCTCGGAGTCGGCGGCGGGAGGACCCTGGTGCTCGGAGTCGGCGATGGGTGGCCCCTAGTGATCGGAGTCGGTGGCGGACGGCCTCTGACGCTCTGAATTGGCAACGGGCAGCCCCTGGTGCTTGGGCTAGGCAGCGGGCGGTCCCTTGTGCTCGGACTCAGCAGCGGGCGGTCCCTAGTGCTTGGACTCGGCAGTGGGCAGTCCCTGGTGCTCAGAATCGGCAGCGGGTGGTCCCTGGTACTCAGGCTTAACGAAGAGCGACCCCTGGTGTTCGGAACACTCCAGATCTTAGGCACGTCTTTCTGTTAGCCGCTCGCTCGTTCTTCCCCGGGATTATTGCGCAGCGCTGTACCGTGGTTGAGCGGTTCAGAGACACTGGGCATAAAAACAAAACAGGATTTATTAATTAAAATGGTGTGGGGACACCAACAGAAGAGGGGGAACAAAACAAACACAACTAACACCTGGGTTAAACCACAAACAAAGACGTGCACGGGGAAACGGAAGACGGAAACTAAATACAAAAGACACCCAGTCATGTGCACAAAATAAACCAATCACCCAACGGAGACAATGAGTACATTAATGAGTGTGCCCCAGGCACCTGTGACAATTACTAATATGTTTATGATTTTTTGCACATTACTAATAATTACTATATATATATATATATATATATATATATATATATATATATATATATATATATATATTGATTGATTAAACTATTGAAAGTTTTTAATTTTATTTTATTTAGAGGTGTGGACCCAGTAATAGTGCACTAATTTCACAAATTCTTAAAACTACATTTTTCATTTATATAGAGCTGAATGTTAACAACTTTTTAAAAAACAAAAGTCACCGCAATGGCTATGATGCATTTTGAGAGTCTAAATTGACACTTTGACTATGTGTCTGTGTGAGAACCGAGTGCATGTCATAGTACCACAAAAGAGTCTAATGATAAGGGACTGACTGACGGCAGCATAAAGCCGAATGACCTTTCACAAACTGACAGTACCTGCCTGCAGTGGAGTAAGAAACAGAAAAAAAAAATTAAAAGCAGATTTCCTGTAACGCATATACTGACGAGCATATGCGTTCCACTAAGCGTTCCACTAAGTGGAATCACACAACCGGGTAAGCTAGAAGAGGCTTTATTTAAAGCATGGGCATGAGGAGCGAACAATGCTTAACACAAAACAATGCAGGTCTAGGGACTAACACAAAAGAGGGAGTATAAATAACAGCAGAGAAACCACATGATTAGCAAGAGAACCAAAAACACAAGATAGTTTACTAATTCAAACAAGGAAGCTAAGCGAGAACTAAGCAGGGAGAACTAAGCAAATGTCTACACAGTGTAAAGATGGGCTTTAATGGTCTTTTAATTGTCTCTCAATTTAGTTCTGTAGGCTACACAATCATTGGGGAGTCTGCTGGCTTGACAGTAGTCCAAAAGACAACCATTTCATTCTTGCACAAGGAGGGCAAGACACAAAATGTCATTGCTAAAGAGGTTAGCTGTTTACAGATCTCTGTGTCCAAGCACTTTAATAGAAAGACAAAGAGAGAAGAGAAGGAAATGATGTGGTCGAAAACAGTGTACAAGCAAAAGGTATAACCGCACCCAAGAGAGGATTGTGAAACAAAACCTGTTCAAAAATTTGGGGGAGATTCACAAAGAGTGGACTGCTGCTGGAGTCAGTGTTTCAAGAACCACCACGTACAGACATATCCAAGACATGGGTTTCAGCTATCACATTCTTTGTGTCAATCAGCTCTTGAATGAGAGACAAGTGTCTTACCTGGGTTAAAGACAAAAAGGACTGGACTTTTATTGGACTGGCAGTCCTGCAGGATACCCTTAATAGACTTACATAGTTTTTTCAATTGTTAATTACGGTTCACCTGATCACCACAAAATCTGTACATAGCTGTCGTACACTTTTGATGCTGCCTTGCTGCTCAAGAAGGATGAGTCCCCCACTAATCCTCCCAAGGTTTCTTCCTTAAAATAACAACGTAAAAGGGAGTTGTTTTTTTGCCACTGTTGCTTTGGCTTGCTCTTTGGGGGCTCAAAGTCTTATAACACCGTAAAGCTGGTTTGTGACAATATACTATTGTAAAAAGCACTTTGTGAATAAATTACTTGAACTTGAACTGGACTTCTGCTGAGTTGTCCAAAGTTATGTTCTCTGATAAAAGTAAATTTAGCATCAATGTTCCAGAGTCTGGAAGAAGAGAGGAGAGGCACAGAATCCACATTGCTTGAGGTCCAGCTAAACCCTCAATATCACGACCTGACCTTCCAAATAGATGGCTCCACAATCTCTCCGACGGATTTGGTCCGTAACCATGGTTTCACAACAGACTCCCACCTTAAACTCCCTGATCATAATAATAATAAAGGGGGGGGGGGGGCGCAGCATCATATAATGATCAGGTTAGATAATTCTACAGTGTAGCCGCTTTTGTTCATAACTACTGACTTGTAATGTTCTCATGTGTAAGTCGCTTTGGATAAAAGCGTCTGCTTAATGACTAAATGACTAGTGTAAAGTTTCTATGTCAATTGATGGTGTTGGTCCATTGTGTTTTCTGAGGTCTAAGGTCAACACAGAAATCTACCAGGAAGTTTTGGAGCACTTCTTGCTTCCTGACCAACTTTATGGAGATGCATATTTAATTGTCCAACAGGACTTAGGCATCTGCACATAGTGCCAAAGCTCCAGTAATGGGTTCAAGGGCCATGGTATCTATTAGGTGTCCAGTCAGAACTTTTATTTTGAAGCCTTACTCCTGGAAAAAATGCCATCTTAACTCCGAAAATGGGGGCAGCCAGCAAATGCTGGCTTTGTCTCCAAGGCAACACACTTATTACTCCACCCATTGAAAAGCACTGCCTAGGAGACATATTTATCATGCTTAACCCAGATGAGACCAACCATTACTATATACTTACCCACTTAACCCAGGCCGCGTTGTTTGTGCCACGGTTATGAGATGTGCATGTTATTCTGTTTGTCGTGGTTTTCATTGTGTTCAGTTGGATTTCACAGAGAGATGCATCAAGAGTTTCTAAGACTGTCGGCTGCCATGGGTTCCATGGCGGCTCGCCAGGATCATCCGGCGCAATCCATTCCTCATAGCTCTGACTCTCTGTGCACCAGCACAGAATGCACACCCAGTTTTGAATCTACTACTTCTCCTTTGCCAGTTGCTGAGATGTAGTGTTTTGATGGAGAACTGGGGGTATGCAAAACCTTTTTATTGCAAGTATCAATGTACCTTGCTAATCGTTTTCCAGCTAGAGATAAGTGTCACGGTTTGTTTTGGTCACTTGGTGTGTGGGTTGGGTTATGTGTTCACGCCCCTGTAATGACGAGCACCTGGATCTCATCACGGTCATTTATTTAAACCCTGCACGCCCCATCTCTCACCGCCAGTTTGTCTTGTGCCACGCCTGTGCTAAGCCCTGACACCACTAGCTCTCATTCCTGCCTTGCATTCCTTGCCTTGGTTCCTCGCACCTTGTCGTTGTCTCTCTGTTTGTGTGTGTGTGCAGTTCATCATCCTGCCGCCTTCACTCCGTCAAGTCCCCTTCACGCAGTCCTCTGGATTTGGAACACTACCCACCCTGACGTCATCATCCACCGCCTCGTGTATTCCTACGTCCAGTGTCTGTGTTTCCCCGTGCTGTGTTTCCCTGTTGTGGAAAATGTTCTGTTCTACCTCCGTTTCCAGTTTGCGTCAATCCGAGTAGCGAATCCGCCTCGCCCGGTCATTGACCGTAACAATAAGCAAAAGATCCCATTCGTGTTATCCCGACTGCGCAACCACCCTGGCAACTAGGGCACCGCACTCTGCAACACACAAGCACCGGAAGCAGTCCATTTTAGATTGTTTATGGTGCAATTTAAGAACTCATTTCTTCACCTTCCACCTTCACCTTCACTTGGTGGGAGAACTTTTGCTAGAACTGCAGCAGAATACATGCACCAATCCTGATTCATAGTGGTTGGAGCAAGCCAGCACTTTTCCCTGCCTTCTCTGCTGGACAACAAAAACCATGTCTTTGCTGCCTGTCACACTCGCGCGGAGAATAGTAGACTTGCTGTGGAGGACTGTTCGTGCGATCATAAATTTGTCATGGTGAGAACTTTTGTAACATCTGACTGCAAACGATGTGTTGTTTTTTATTTAAAAAAAAATTATTTTAGGGTTGCCTTGGCTTCAGCAGCATGACATCACTTGGCTTGACTGAGAGATCGTACACTGGTCATCATTTTGTAAGTAACATTATATTCGTTACCCTAAACACCATGTGGTCTACCCGGAGTCCTGAAAGGAAGTCCAAGGACTACAGTGACCAATTTTGTCACTTAACTATGTTCAAAGCTCCCCCTGCACTGTGAATATGATTACGCAATTGACCTTTTGGAAGCTAAACTTCCTAAGGTTACTCCCTATCTGCTTACTGTCCTGGAGACAAGGGTTATGTGAGAATATATAGCCGAGCCAGTGTCATAATTCATTCTTCGAAGTCTCCGGTAGCATCAGGGTTTTTTTGTTTCTAAAAAGGATTAAAGTCTTAGACCCTGTATACTGTAGATTGTAACACTCTTAATAGGGTCACTTGCAAGCATGCTTACCCTTTTCCATTGCACTCATCCTCTTTCAATTGCACTCGATTGTCTACAAGAAGCACGAGTGCTAAAGCCAGCACTGGACCTCCGTTGTGCTTATAATTTAGTGCAGCTCAGGGAGGGTGATGAATGGAAAACTGCTTGTCATGATTTCCAGTCTTAATGAGTACCTGGTAATGATCTTTGGGCTTTCTTATGCACTGGGGGTTTTTCAATCCTTTATTAACGACATGAGTTCTTGGACAGCTTTGAAATTTTGTATATATCGGTGACATTGTTAATTACACTTCCAGCTTAAACTTAGACATCCAGCATGTATGTACCATACTGCAGTGCCTGTTGCAGCACCACCTTTATGTCAAGGCTGATAAATGTCAGTTTCATCAACCTGACATTTCCTTCCTTGGCTAGCACCCCTCAGCCAGGAGCATATAGATGGATACTGGCAAGGTGATTGTCATCCTGGACTGGCCGGTCCATAGATTAGTTCTGAAGCTTCAACGGTTTTTTGGTTTTGCTAACTTCTATAGAAGATTTACCAAATCTTCTAGTACTATTGCGCTTTCACTCATTGCCTACATAGCATAATAGCCTACTTGTAAGCCAAATAGGATTTCTCGGCCCACAGAGCCTTTTCTTACCTTTAAAAAGAGGTTTACATCTACTCCTATCCTGGTTTATCCTGATCCCAAGCTGCAGTTTGATGCATCATCTATTCGGTGGGAGCAGTGCTTTCACAAAGGAGGGGATCCAAGTCGCAGTTACACCCAGTCACATTCCTTTCCCATAAGCTTTCAGCAGCAGAGAGTAATTATAGCATTGGTGACCGTGAGCTTTTAGCCTTTAATACTTGTACGACTAAAACTGCGTATCTGCGTACATCCCCTGCTCCCCTTTGGTGTGCTGCTACCGTTACGCTAATGAGTCACAATAATAAGCTCTTGCACTGATGGGAGCTTCACAGCTATTCCTGGTCCTCATCAACCACAAGAACTTAGAGTATTTCAAGAGAGCTAAGGGTATAACACTATTGCCTTCATTATTGACCAGTTCTCTAAAATTCCTACCTTTGACCTCAATTTCATCCACTTTTCAGACCACAGAGCTTTTGTTTCGACACCTGTTTCCAGTGTTTGGAATACCAGAGGACATGAAAGCTATGGTCAGTGTGTAAGATTGAACCAATTTTTTTCGTATCTTTTCTGTCAGCAATGCTTCAGACTGGCCACACTTCCTGCCCTATGTAGAGATAGCCCAAATCTCCCTTCACCATTCTACCACAGCATTGAAACCTTTTGTTTGGGATGGGTTTGAGTTTGGCTAAATCACCTTTTCTCTTTCTATCAGAGTTGTGTGAGCTGTTAGCTGATGCCTCATCACTCTATTTTTTTTACTGAGTTTAATATTCATGTAGACACTAACTGCTCCACTACTTATGAGTTTCTGTTTGTTTTAGAATGTTTTGGACTAACTCAGCATGTTGATTTTCTTACACATGTACATGGACATACTCTGGAATTATTTTTGTTCCACTGGTTATTTTGTTATTTTGATAATGCCTCAGTTACTGGTGTTGCTGTTGGATTCTCAGACCATTATCTCATTGAATGCTGTCTCTGTGTTTCTTAAGTGAATTTGTAGATTTACAATCTCTTTTAGAAACCTTTCTTCTATTAATCTGGAGACTCTATCTGATTCCCTTCTCTCTTCTTTTCTGTCCAATATCTCTCTGGTCTCTTCTCCAGATGACATGGTCTCACTGTACAATAGCTCCATATCTAAAATACTCAATACTTTCGCCCCTCTTAAAACTAAACCAATAACTGGGACTTACACTTCTCCTTGGTTCACCCCTTATCTTAGAACTATGAAAGCAGAGGGTAGGTGGCTAGAACAACTTTATAAGAAAACAGGATTTACTATTCACTTCCGAATGTTTTCTGATCACATCACTGTATATAAAGATGCCTTAAATGCCGCTCATTCTTCCCATTACACACATATAATAAATGATGGACATTCTAGACCTATTTGATATAGAAAGCCTTTTTGATGTTTTTCAGTCAGGTTGTCGTTGTCTGCATAGTACAGAGACTGCTCTGCTTAGAGTCACCAATGACCTCTTGCTCTCCACTGACACTGGATCATTTGATATTGTAGTTCTCTTGGACCTTACAGCTGCTTTTGACAAAGTGAACCATAACATTCTTCTTTCGAGACTTACAGCAATAGGCATCATGGGCTTAGCCTTATGCTGGTTACAGTCTTACCTCACAGGCCGGGAACAGTTTGTTTCAATCGGCACCCACAGGTCAGCTATTGCTGCGGTAAATCATGGCGTACCTCAGGGATTCGTTTTTGGGCCCCCCCTTTTTGTACTATACATCATGCCTGTGTGAAATATTGTTAGGAAGCATGGCTTAAACTTTCATTTACATTAGTTCATTACATTTACTTCCCCCTCAGCTCACCTCAATGCTATCTTCCTGCATCACAGACCTTAAGAACTGGCTGCATATGAACTATCTCAGTCTAAATGCGGGGAAAACTGAGGTCTTGCTGGTTGGCTCAAAATCCCATTTTGCCAAAATCCCTCAAATCACTCTGGACTTTGAGGGTGTTTCAATTCTATCGGCCAAGGTTATTACAAATCTTGGTGTACAGTTTGACTTAACTTTTGAATCCCATATTAAATCTCTGAACAGGACTGCATTTTTACATCTTAGACAAATCTCTGTCCTTTCCTATCAGATTCTGATGCTGAAATGTTGGTTCATGTTTTCATTTTCTTTCAGCTTGATTACTGTAATTCGCTACCTTTAGGCCTTCCACTTTGGTCAACCGTCTCCAGTATGTACAACATTCAGCTGCACGGGCCCTCACTTTTACAAAACAGTCTGCCCATATCACACCTGTTCTGAAAGAACTTTACTGGTTGCCAGTCTCTTCCTGTATTAAATATAAGATTATTTTGCGTACCTTTAAAATATTGCATGGACTTTCATTTATATGTCCCCTCTTGCACTCTCCGGTCTACTGGCAATGGACTTCTGACAGTCTCTTAATTTGAATTAAGGTCAATGGGTGGCAGATAGTTCAGTGTCGCTGCTCCAACCCTGTGGAATTGTTTACCGCAACTTCATGACTGTTCTAATTTGTTTTCATTTAAGAAAAACTAAAAACTCACAGTTTTGATTGTATATGATTCTAAAGCATCATTAGGTTCTTGAAAGATGCTATATAAAGTGATATTATTATTATTATTATTATTATTATTATTATTATTATTATCACTTGTTCTCATGACATTGTGACATGAAACTTAGGATGACGAGGTCACCTCTGCTCCAATTTTCTATTGTTTTTTTGGTTAGTTGATGCTAACATCATTTCATTATCTTGTACTTGTACAGAGCAATGACAAAGTTTAATCACTAATTCAATCAGTTAATGCTGGTGCAATCCAGTCCTGGGTTTGATTTTTTGCAGATATTCAGGGTCCTGTCTGTGTATAGTTTTAATGTTGCTTTACAAGCTCAATCTTCCTCCCACAGTCTAACAACATGAAAATCAGTTAAAGTAAAGATACTAAATCCTCTCTAAATGTGAATGTGCTTGCCTATGTGACTTCCCCGTGATGGACTGTCGTCCTATCCTAAGTGTTTCACTTTTCACCCAGTGATTATTGAAGGTTTAAAGTACACAATTAAATCTTTAGAAACAATATGTATTGTTTACTGCATTTAATGTTTTTGTAAAAAAAAATTCTAATAATAATTTTCTAACAATAAATAAACCTAAGTAGTTATTGGCCGGTGTTTAAATTATGTTTAATGATTATACACATTAATGTCAAAAGTAAGCTTTGTATTATCATTCGATCTTAAGCTCCTTGGTACAGTAATTCTGGTACATGAAAGCTGTTCTTGAAGCTTTGAAACAAAGTTAAATTCTGTTTGTCTTACCACATGGTGAGTTTAATTAAAGCTATTTAAGCTAATATTTTGATTAAAGGTTTAAAATGCTTCTTTGAACATAAGTTGCTTTATGTGGATGGAAGGTGTTTACGGTTTGAATATTTAATTAATCTGAGGCTCCGTTGTTTTAGAAATTTTACATTATACATAGCTTACAGTACTTTCTACAATCATTAGCACTCTTGGCAAAGATGATTAAAAAGGTTCATAAACAGATAAACAGTTCTTTAACTTCCTCACTGGGGTTTACATATAAGGTGTGACACTGAGGTCAAATTGCTTCAGTCATGTTTTTAACATTAGAGAATATATATGTACAGTACTGTGCAGAGGTTTTAGGCAGGTGTGAAAAAATGCTGTAAACTAATTATGCTTTCAAAAATGGAAGTATTCATAGTTTATTTTCATCAATTAACAAAATGCAGTAAATGAACAGAACAGAAATGTAAATCAAATCAATATTTGGTGTGACCATCCTTTGCCTTCACAACAGCATCAATTCTTCTAGGTACACTTTTTGAGTTTGAGCTTTTGAAGGAACTCAAAGGCTGGTAGGTAGTTCCAAACATCTTGGAGAATAAAGCCTGCATCTACAGAAGATCTGTGGTTACTCAAATCTTTCTGTCTCTTCATGTAATCCGAGACAGACTTAATGAAGTCTGGGCTCTGTGGGGCCATACCATCACTTCCAGGACTTCTTCTTATTCTTCTTCTTCTTCTTCTTTACGATAAATATATTTCTTAATGACATTGGCTGTATGCTTGAGGTTGCTGTCCTGCTGCAAAATAAATTTTGGGCCAATCATATGCCTCCCTGATGATATTGTATGATTGCTAAGTATCTGCCTGTATTTCTCATTATAGAGGATACCATTAATCCTGACCAAATCACTCCATTTGCAAAAATATTTTAAATTTTGATTCATCAGCAACAATCTATCGCTGGGAACACACTCACACAAACACACTCTATATGGAGCAATTTGGAGAATTAAGTTGACTTGACCAGCGATGGATTGGCGCCCTGTCCTGGGTCTATCTGCCCAGCGCCCGAGACGTTCTCCCCTGGATGGGCATGGGGAACCCCACCGCGACCCTAATAGAGGATAAGCGGAAGATAATGAATGAATGAATGAATGAAAAAGTTGACTTGACATGTTTTTGGACTGTGGAAAAAAAACAGAGTACCCGGAGGAAACCCACGCGGACACGGGGAGAACATGGAAACTCCACCCAGATTGGGATTCTAACTGGGAATCCCTAGCGCTGAGAGGCGAACGTGCTAAACACTAAGCCGCTATCAGGTATCCTCTCTGCCTAATTCTTGGCGCAAGAGCGGTAAACTAGAGTACTAACAACATTTTAGATCTTAACCTCATTTTGAAGTTCCACTCTTGTCATCCCAGGTGCCCTGCCAGGAGATCCAGGGGACGGCCATGCCACCAGAGAAAGTGGGTTTGATCTTTTCCTTCCACTATATTCACCATAAGAGGGGGGATAATGTCACACCCGCTCTGGTTGTCCCCGCTCCCATCTTAAGTGGTGCGAGCTGTCTCACCAGAGTTCTGATTTCAATTATTACCCACACCTGGGACACACCCCCATTTCTGTCATTATTTGCACACCTTTCTTCCGGCAGGTGTGTCGTGTCACATACAGTGAGCCGCGAGTGTACATCTCCTGTGTGGAGTTATTTGCCCTTCTGTGTTCCTGCAAGTATAGGTCTGGTTTTAGTTTTAAGTATGTTTTTTTTATACCCTCTGAATGTCTTCGGAGGAGTGGGGACTTCCTGGTCTACTGTGGACTCTCAGCAAAGCTCTACGTGGAAGTGTGGCTCAATGCGAGCACAGATACACAAGCTAATGCGAAGCTGCAGTTAAAATCAATTGAAGAATAATAGTGAGAACGCTTACCAGGGAGAGTAGCTACTGGCAGTTGGTTATTCTAGATAGAGAGTGATAGGGTGTTGTGCCAGTAGTGGCTGTGACACCACATTACTGAGACTTCCAGCATCTTTGAGAAATGACTTAAGACCCACCTCTTCTGGAAGCACTTTCTATAACAACTAACTAACTAAATAAATAAATAAATCTGTAATGAAAATAGGCATTGGAACCAAATAGGCAAATAATAATGATTTATAATACCGCAGTTCATATGGTTCCTACTTAACTTACTGACTAATGTTGTTCCAATACTTGTAGGTCTCTTGTGATTAAAAGAATCTTCTAAATGACTACATTCAATAAAATGTATCAAAACAAACTGACAATGTCCATTCCCAACATATACATTGATATAAAAAACTTATATTTCTTAAACAGATGAAAAGAGGTTTAAGAATTCCCTATAAACACTAACACTGCTTAAGGACACTGTTAATAAGCATTCCATTTATTTTGTATATGGCAGCTATGCAGTTGGGTTAAACATATTAAGTACTTTTTTGTAGTTTCATTTTATCCATCTCATAACATTACACCACTTTATTTAATTTATGGTTGCATCATTTCTATTGACTTGATTTGACTTAACATTTTATTTAAACACATTTTTAAGACAAATAGTCAAGTATTGTAGAGAATTTTGAGCTATTTCTATATAGATTTATTACTGTAAGCAAAAATATGGAAGGAGTTACCCAATTCCTAATTTACTTATTCACACTGGCAATTTTTATCTGAATGGTGTCCAAAAGTTGGGATAATATGTCCAGCAGTTTTCAAAATGTACATCAGAATACTGAAAATAACTGTACTTTACATAGTGACAGGATAGTCCTCGGGTTTCCCAAAACAAAAAAAAAAGGTTGCAAAATGATAATTTACTGGTGATATTCTGATGTAATTGCACGAAATGTAAACAATTTAACAGTTTCACAATCACAAAAAGCAGTTCATTTTGGTAAAACTAGCAAAGCAAAGCATTTATGTTTAGAGTGGCTGTTAGGTGTAGCTTATCCAAAAATAGCTCAGCTCAAATTTATATGTACAATCAAAACATAATGGTGCTGCGCCGACGACTTTTGTAAAAACAATGCCTTTATGAACGTGGGCTGTTGCACATCTAGGTGAAAGACTTGGTTTGATGTAGCATTAATGTGACCCTTATAATACGCTTATGAGCTCTAGGAAAAGAAAGGGTTCCAATGTAATTTTCCCTTAATACTATATTTCATAAAAAATAAACAAGCACTTTTTGAGGATTTTTTGTCATATAGTATAGTATTTGATATATAGTAGTGGTCAGTGATGATGTCTCATGCTAAGATGTTTTTTCATCTGCACATCAATTTTTTCTGTCGCATTGCATTTCAAGCAGCTCACATCTAAAGTCTCATTTACACTCAAGTGCTGGTATGCTGGCAAAAGTAATTTCCATGACACATTGCTCTACTCTCAGTACTATCTTTAGTTTCGTGTTATTTACTTAAAAACACACATCTAATTCACTAAAACTTGCTTTTTTAATCTGAAGGCACTACATATGAAGTAGGAGGATTTGTTTGCTTTATATTGTCCTCAGCACTTACATTTGTCACTAAATCTTACATTTTCTGCTTATTTTTTACTAATTACTTTTTTATAGTACTTCAAGTTTAATACCAGAAATATTATGAACTTGAGGCAATACCTGTTGGCATAGTTGGCAACACTGTCAGAAAGGTTCTTGGTTTGATTCCAGGGTGCGTAGACACTGACCTTTTGATGCCTGAAGACATGTAAGTCAGATGAATTAGATACTAAATTGCTCTCTTATGTGAATGAATGCGTTAATGTGATTGTCTGTGCATGTGTCGTTAAATGAACTGGCAATCTTTACAAGGATGTTTCTGATGCATTTGCTTAATAAGTGCTGAGATTAACTAAAGAACTTTTGTGACCTTAATTAATGTAAGTACAGAATGAATTCTACTTGTGTAAATTCTATAAATTATTTGACATATTAAATAAATTACTGACTTACTGAGGTGACCACAATGTGTTGCTAATTAGCTCCGATTGAATGTGGAATCTTTTATACACTGTCTGGCCAGGAATCACACACTTATATTTTGTTAGACCGTCTTTATCTTTAATAATGCCATACATTCGCTGTGGTACCATATTTACAAGCTCTGGAAATTTCACAACAACATTTAATTCTTTCCAGAGTTGTATTTCTATTTTATCCTGTATTGTAAATGGAAGGTTTGAACCACTGCACAATGTCTACTCCAGCACATGCCAAAGATTCTCAAAGGTTCTGGTCTGGCCTACTGCAGCAACCCCGTCTTAGTTTAATCCAGGTTTTAACTTTATATTTGGCCAATGTATGTACAAATACACAAATAGTACAAATACTGTAATTAGACTGAACCATAGATCAAAAGGCAATGTACAAAAACTGTGGATGTCCAGTCTTCTATGCACCAATTTCGATAATCACTTTGTAAAATTACAATAAATTCTTAAAACTATAGCTTGTTTATTCAATTAAATGTTTATTAAAAAGGAAACAGGGTAAATAATTACTTTTTGGTTTGCAAAGTTACAATTTATTTACATAAAAATAAACAATAAACTGAAAACAAAGTTTATCAGGCACGAGTCCTCTGCAGCAACAAGTAAGTGCCGTAGCGCAGAGAGGATCCAGGAGGCGCAGATAAGAGAGTCGGTAATTTATTGTTTCGCTTGAATCGACACAAAAGAACAGAGGGAAGCGGACACAGAGTGACTCAAAATAATGCCGGTCTGAAGACGAAACGGAAAACGGAAGTATATAAACATAAACCAGACCATGTGATAAAATTAAAGCAACCAATAATAAAAATATGAAACTAATAAACTAAACAAGGAATACTAAATGAAAGTAACTATAAGAAAATGAAAACAGGTGAGGAGTGCCTAGCACTAGTACGATGACAGTCAGTACCGGTGGGGTATGATGTAGGTTGAAGAGTGTACCAACAGTTCTGTAGATGGTAGAGGGGCGCGAGCGACCGCGAAGGCCACGGATTGGGGGCCTTATAAGGGCGCAGAGGCGGCGGAGCAGCGGCCTTTTGAGGGTGCGGAGGCGGTGGAGCGGCGGCCTTTTGAGGTCACAGAGGTGGTGGAGCGGCGGAGTTTTGAGGGCGCGGAGGTGGTGGAGCGGTGGAGTTTTGAGGGCGCGGAGGCGATGGGGCCTTTGCCGCTGAAGGGACTGCAGCGGGACACACACACGGACGTAGGGCTGTCTCGGGCACACACGGACGCGGGGCTGTCTCGGGCACACACGGACGCGGGGCTGTCTCAGGCACACACAGACGCAGGGCTGTCAGGCTCAGGACACACCCGGTACAAAACTGAGGAAAGCTCAGTTTCGGGGCTTTTTGAGGGTGCCGAGGCAGCGGAGGCTTTTGAGTGCACAAAGGCGGCGGGGCCTTTTGAGAGGACAAAAATTATGGCGTGGGAGCTGATTAGGGTCACAGCAGCGGCACGGGAGCTTTTCAGGAGGACGAAGATGACGGCGTGGGTGCCAATAAAGGACGGGAAGGCAGTAAAGGGGTTTTGGCACTGAAGGGACTGCAATGGGCGTGACCGCAGGGGGAACCTGAAAGGGCACGACCGCAAGGCTGTCTCGGGCACACACGGATGCAGGGCTGTCTCGGGCACACACGGATGCAGGGCAGCAAAAAGTAAGTGCCGTAGCGCAGAGAGGATCCAGGTGGCGATCCAGATAAGAGAGTCGGTAATTTATTGTTTTGCTTGAATCGACATAAAAGAACAGAGGGAATCGGATACCGCGTGACTCAGAAAATGGAAGTATATAAACACAACAGACCATGTGTTAAAAAAAGCAACCAATAAAAATAACCAACTAATAAACTAAACAAGGAATACTTAATGAAAGTAACTAAAAGAAAATAAAAAACAGGTGAGGAGTGCTAGCCTTACAGCAACACACTCAAAAAATATGTTTACCACTGGATTAAATTGCCTTTCATTTTTAGAGTTTACATTTGAAGAAATTTAAAGAAAGTAAATGTTGCAGTTTTTTGCCATTCTCACGGTATGTTATGTTTTCGAACCCACACTGTTTTAACTTGAGGAAAAATGAGGCTTGCCATTGTCATGCTGAAATAAACATGAAATTTCTGAGTAAATATCCTAATGTCAAGTACTCTCTAATCTGTGTAACTATGTTTATAATTTTTTTTAAGCAAAACTTTCTAAGGTCTTGATCATTAAACACATTTAATGAGGGTTACTGTCTAACGGACCAAGATTTTTTTTCATGATATTATAAAATTTGGTAACCTATTTTTGTCATTTTACACTGAAAAATTATTGTCTTTGAATTCAAGGCATGAAGGAGGATTAAAGGAGACTTTATTGTTATTTACATAACATGGTACATGAAATGAACCCAGTTTGTCCTTAGCGGTAATTTTATTTTTTTTTATTTTAATATTATGTTAGAATTAAAAATATCGCAATATATTAATCTAAAATGTAGAACAAAAAATATAAGTATAAAAATATAGTAACAATAAAAATATAAATGTAGCAGCAGTGAGATAAGAATTTGAAAAGTGTCCATTGTAGTGTTGCAGTGTTCATGAGGAGTGTCTGTTGAGTTATACGGAGTTTAAGAGTTAAGTGTGAACAGGAGTGGGCTAAGCACACAGCACTGGGGGCAGCCGGTGTTGATGATGTAGATATATTTTGGTGCTGGGGGGGCGGTATTCAGGGTTCTCAAAGCAGGTGTAGAATTTGTTAAGAGCCTCAGGCAGAGTGGGGTCTTTGCCAAAACAGTTCTGCAGCACAATGTCACCATCGCCGGGCCTTGTTTTCTGTGTGGGTCTGGAGCGTCAAAGCATGGGGGTGGCATGCTCGGAGAGCGTAAAGTGGAACGGGGGACAGCTCTGTATGTGTCTTTCATGTTGATATAAACATGGTTGAGTGTGTTGTTTCCCTGAGTTGGAATGTTTACATGCTGATAATGTTTGTCAGGTTAACATGGTCCACATCGCCCGAAACCACTTAAAATGTCATGGAGCTCCTTCAGTGCGTTGTTAGCATTATTATCCGTTTCTATGTAAAAAGCAATGACTAACACCACTGAGAACTCACGAGGTAGATAATGCGGACATCTTACAATCAGCTGTTCTGTAAATTCAGAGCAGTGGCTATTTACCAGCACGTAGTTCTTAGCTCTTCAACCTATGGTAGCCCGTTTCCGCCACTAAGAATAAAAATAAAAATAAAGTAGCTCAGAATTCTGACTTTAATCTCAGAATTTTGGCTTTTTTATCTCAGAATTCTGACTTACTTACTAAGTCAGAATTCAGACTCTTTATCTCAGAATTTTGAATTCAAGCCGGTATCCAAAGGAGCTGCAGTCTGCCAAGTGTACGTACTTTACACTTGTCCACATTATTACACACTTACATTTTAATTTTGTTGGTAACATTATTGTCCATCATTCATTTCTGTTTTTCAAGAAATTTGGAACAAGATGATAAACCAGGGCGGCACGGTGGCTTAGTGGTTAGCACGTTTGCCTCTCAGCGCTAGGGATTCCCGGTTTGAATCCCCATCTGGGTGGAGTTTCCATGTTCTCCCCGTGTCTGCGTGGGTTTCCGCCGGGTTCTCCGGTTTCCTCCCACAGTCCAAAAACATGGATCAAGTTAATTGAATTCTCAAAATTGCCCCGTTTAGAGTGTGTCTGTGTGAGTGAGTGTGTGCCCAGCGATGAATTGGCGCCCTGTCCTGGTTCTATCTGCCCAGCGCCCGAGACGTTCTCCCCTGGATGGGCATGGGGAACCCCACCGCGACCCTAATAGAGGATAAGCGGAAGATAATGAATGAATGAATGAATGATAAGCCATCGTTCAATCATACCTTCAAACATGGTTGCTGTTTTTAGATGTCATCTGGTGCTTTAGCTTCACCATGGTGCTAATTCTCACTCCATATCGTTCAGCATTGCTAAGTGGTGGAAAGATCTTGCCAACTCTGTCCATAATGCTAAGAAATTTTTAATTTGAAAGCAACAACTCAAAATACATCTCTTCTGTAAGCACTTGCTAAGAAAAAAATAAATAACATGGAGGATAAATCTAAGCATTGAAGCAAGATTTAATAATGATCAGGTTTGTTATTACAACAGTGTAGGTGGGTCCTCGTTAACTACTGACTTGTGATGTTCTCTCATTTATAAGTTGACTGACTAAATTTACATTAAGACGGGAGAGAAATAAAACAGGAGTTTAAGCTTTACTGCCATTTGTTTGGGAATAACGAGGCACATTATAGGAAATCTGGGAAAATACTTAACTCAAAGTGTGTAAATAAGTCAGTGTAAGATGGAGAAAGATGCACCTCAGGTAATTTGTACATTGTTTAAAACATTTACAGTTTGTTGGTATAATTACAACTAAAAGTTCTTCGAATGTTGAGCAATAAACATTCAATTGTTTCTGCAAATCAAATAATTGCTCTCACTGACCTGTTTTTCTTTAAGCCTCCTAATCTGCACTGATTACCTGTATTAATTACACCTGTTTGAATTTGTCCACACACTCAATCAATCTCACTCCAGCCTCTCCATGCTCAAGACCAAAGAGCATTCTAAGGACACCAGGGCCAAAATGGTAGACCTACACAAGGCTGGAATGGGCTACAAGACAATTGGCAAGCAGCTTGATGTGAAGGCAACAACTGTTGATGCAATTATTAAAAAAAAAAAGAAACACAAGATGACTGTTAATCTTCCTCAGTCTGGGGCTTCATGCAAAATCTCACCTTGATGATATTAGAAAAGGCCAGGATCAGGCTTTAATTACATGGGAGGACCTGGTCAATGACCAGGACCACAGTCTCACTAAACACTTTACCGTCATTGATTCTCTCAAATTGCCCATTATAGAGTGTGTATGTGTGCGTGTCTGTGTGAGTGTGTGCCCAGCGATAGATTGGCGCCCTGTCCTGGGTGTATTTGCCGAGTGCCCGAAACGTTCATCCATGGGGTTGGATGGGCATGGGGAAACCCCCCCCCCAACCCTAATATAGGATAAAGCGGAAGATAATGGATGGATGGATTAAGATCTTTAACCGAAAAGGGAATTCTTTGTACAATTGACTTTTTAAAGTGAATCGGTATCAGCCAGCTCTAATAGCATTTTTTAGAGTAGGTAAGGGAAAGGGTAAAGGCAAATTATTCACATCAACCTGCATTTTTCACACAGAAACTGGCAGCTTTTTGGTATAAGCAGAAGAGGAGTAGGACTATGAATCTATATTAGTAAAGCCTGGTGCACAAATTGTTCTGTGATGGGTACACAGTTCTGAGGTGGTTACACATTTTATAGTGAAATCTCAACCTCATTATCAGCCGCAGAAATTTACAGCAGTATTTATAGTGCAGTTTATGTCCCTCCTCAAGCTACTGCTAATGTAGCTCTTAGGTACATGTATAATAGCATCAGTCCACTAGAATATAAACACCAAGAAGCATTGTATTTGACTGGGTAGTTAGACTATGTAAATCTGCAGTATTTTCTGCCCATGTTTCACTAGTATGTTATTGTTATTTAGGGTGAAAACACTATAGACAAAGTGTTTACAAATAGATGAGGAGTATACAGAGCACCCCCACCCCTTACTTCAAGTCTTACGATTGCAACTCCCTCCTGCTTGTCTCAGCATACTGCCCACTGTCAAGATGCAGGAAGTGTAACAAAGACAAGGACTGCTTTGAAACCAAGGACTGGAAAATATGGGGCTTGCGCCATCAGGGAACAGTGCGGATTTGGAGTTTACCTTATCTCTCCTGGATTACATCCATGGAAGAAGAATGTAAGTATCTAAAACTATCACCCACAGCAGATCCAATAACCATAGCTGAACACAAAGGTGCACTTCCTGCCGAGAACCCGTAATGTCGCTTTCAGAAAAGGCGATGCAGCAGCACTCAATGCAACTAGCCGAAACTTGGCAGAGGGCAAAAAACTGGAAAAGTACACATATGCTTTAAAGATCCTGGACCATTTAATTTCAAATTACCCATGAAGTATATGGAAGAGCATCAGACACATCATAGATTTATGTCAAGAGTAATGAAGTGCCCAGTGCTTCATAACATATTGAAACGCCTTCTATGGTCTTTATGGAATATGTTCTGAGGGATTGTGCACACCAGCTGTCTGAAGTCAAGAAAAATATATTGTAACCATTGTCCCTTTGATACATTAATTAATAGTAATCCCGGTACCAGCCACTAGGCGTAGTGATAAGCTATTTTGGGTTAAGTGAGCCACCACAGAGGAAAAGACTGATATTTTTAATTTTTTTAGAGGGAGTAAGCAAACAAACCTGGGGTATGTTTGGGGAAAGTCTTTTTGAGCTCAATAATGATCTTCTTTGCCTTTTTCCATTATCATTTAACATCATATTTTGGAACATTGGACACTCTGGACTATACATCTGAACTCTCCAAAAACGGCATGAAAATCAAAATTTTACCAGTTTCAGCCAGGCAACACGGATGTTTTTCCACCTATTAACTGTTGACTGTTTAACCCCAGTTTGCTTACTTTTGGTGAGGTTAATTCAATGTCTTAAATAATATAGCTATTGTAAACTGGGAAAGCCATTTATAAGTATTGTTATATTGAACTGTTTGTGCATTAAGAACATGATTTCTTTTGCAGTACTTGTGTAACACTTTTATAATGTAAGCACATATTTTTATCCTAGCTTATTCAGACATTTCAGAACCTGATTGTGGTTGAGACAGCATATCTAAACCTGTCTGTGGTTCAATCCAATGGCAATCCAGAGAGCGACCAGATTCTTGTTGGCTGGCAGCTCTACTGCCACATTGGGCAACCTAAGGAAACTAAGTGTAAGTCAAACTATCTCAGGGTACAGATCCTTTGTTAGAATTAAACCTTGTATGTCTGAGCATTCTCTCCATAGGGAAAGTCTGCCTCAGGGGCCCTGGACATCTATTTATGGCTCTCGTGAATTTTTTACTGGTTATTTAATTGACAAGGTGATTTCTTATGGCTGATTCACACTACAAGATTTTAAAAAAATCCTAATCAATACAACTCACATAAATATAAACAAATATGTTTTTTAAATATATTCTGTAACTAATTTTTATTAGTCCCTATGCTGTAAATATGCCCTAATTTAGACACTACACATTTCTAGATTATTCACACCTGACTGTCAGCTCTGATCCACAAAATCTTGTGAGAGCATACAGGAGTTCCTTGGAACCTAGATGTAAACAACATGAAGGAATAACTGAGTTTTTTATTTATTTTTCCATCCGTATAGCCATTATCTTCCGCTTTATCCTCTAGTAGGGTCGCTGTGGTGTTCCCCATTCCCCATCCAGGGGAGAACGTTTTGGGCGCTGGGCAGATAGACCCAGGACAGGGTGCCAATCCATCGCTGGGCACACACTCACTCACACAGACACTCTATATGGAGCAATTTTGGAGAATTCAATTGACTTGATCCATGTTTTTGGACTGTGGGAGGAAACCGGAGAACCCGGAGGAAACCCACGCAGACATGGGGAGAACATGGAAACACCACCCAGATAGGGATTCGAACCAGGAACCCCTAGTGCTGAGAGGCGAACGTGCTAACCACTAAGCCACCTTTATTTATTTATTTTATTTTTAAGAAAAACATGTAAATAAAACAATAGCTGTAAAAGGATGTAATCAAGCTTACAGTATATATACTGCATAAGTAAGCTTGTGGTGAAAACACATACATATTGGCCTACAATGCATGTTAAATACATACATGAGGCAAAAACGTCTATAAGTATCTTATTTCGATTACCACAAAATCTGACATACCTAGCCATTGGGAACTCATTGGGTTTTTATATTCATTTTTATATTCGCTTTATTTTGTTGATCTTTAGCAAGCTGTCAACCATGCACCTTGCACATTGATTCAGGGACATCCCCGCTGGCATTTTACCAACTTAAAAAAATGAAGACACCAACACAAAATGAAGAAATACTGTTATGTGTCATGGTTACCATACTTCAAGAAAAGAAAGTCACAGTCACCTTCAAGAAAAACTTGAATTAATATCTTCTGATATAGCAACAAAAAATGAAGGCCCAACTGGCTAAACTAAAAAATTAACTCGAAGCCTAGACACAGGAGCGGCGTGATGACATACCCGTCTGGAAGGAGGGTGAGAGCGGCACAGTCTTAATCCATGACCGACGTGCAAAATGCCTTAAAGTTATGGATGAAAACGGAAAACAGCTAAATAAGACACCACAGGTAAATAAAGAAACCAGTAGCATCCAACCGATGTAACATGGTAAAGTGGTTCCAGCACAATTAGCCAAATTTTTCATGCCGTGTGTATGTATGTATGTATGTATGTGTGTATATATTCATTCATTCATTCATTATCTCCCGCTTATCCTCTATTAGGGTCGCGGTGGGGTTCCCCATGCCCATCCAGGGGAGAACGTCTCGGGCGCTGGGCAGATAGACCCAGGACAGGGCGCCAATCCATCGCTGGGCTGTGTGTATGTATATATATACATATATATATATATATATATATATATATATATATATATATATATATATATATATATATATAGTGTAACTGATTAGTACGACAGTGATGTACCACACCCTCACTAGAGACAGGTGAGATGACGGATCGCTATCAGGCAAAGAGGGGGCCGTGGGTCTTACATTGTGCCACTTATTTTGTATCTCTGTTCTTACAAATAAAGTATTACAGCTTGGAAATATGAAGGCAGTTTTAATTTTTTATTTAATTACAGCACTATTCAGCAAGTTCATGACCAATTGCATTAAAAACAAAATGTGTTGATTAAATTCACCTGTGTACTGTGCTGAATGAAATAGTTTGAAAAAGCAAGGTGCTGAAACGTTTTGGGTTCAGTGTTGATTAACTTTTCAAAATCAACGGTTAAATGTTTATTCAACCTTGACCCTAACATTGATTCAATGATGAATAACCATTGAAATGCCAGCTGGGATGTCAGTGTGTCTTTGCTATCATGATAATGTGATTTATGAGTGTGTTTTTTGGTATAACCTAAAATCGCACAAGGCTCTTTGAGGAAATGACATGTGACATACTGATTGAGTTTACTGCATATATGTACTAGTATGGCAATTATTTACATGTACTGTTTTTCTGCAAAAAAAAAAAATAAAAATGAACAGGTTGTATCTGAGAAATGTTTTCTAATAGGCCACAAAGAATGTAGCAAAATATTTTTTTAGAATAAGTCAGCAAAATGTAATTCAACATTTTAAATACAATTTTACATTTATATGAAAAATAAAAGATGTTTATCTTAGTGGTTAGTATGTTCACCTCAGTTCGAATCCCAATCTGGATGGAGTTTCCATGTTCTCCCCGTGTCCATTTGGGTTTCCTTCGGGTTCAACCCACAGTCCAAAAACATGGATTTAAGGTGAATCTGCTGCTCTAAATTGTCCCTATACTCTGTGTGTCCCCAGGCCCTGTTGAGGGTGTTGAGGATGTTGAAATGGAAAAATTGCATTGGATACAGTACATAAATTATGTAAAAACTAAAATGTCTAAATGGCAGGAATATCACATAAAACCAAAGGCATAATAAATCAAAAAACACTTTATTTTAATTTACTGTTCTTTTATAGCTCCATATATGACCTACTGTGTGGAGGTCTGGGGAACATGCAAACACCAAACCTATTTGACATAGCTTTTTTCTTTTGTATAAAATCAGATTATTATGAGCCAACTAACAAATAATTTATTAAACTTAAAATTTTACGATACAGTAAATTTACAAACGGCACAATTAATGTATAAAGAACAAAACAGTTCACTTCCTTAATGTATTCAAAAGCTGTTTGAAATTAAATAGAGCAAATATAGAGTGTTGCGTATGTTTGAAAAACAAAACAAAGGTAAGAACATGTTTGAAAAGTACGGAGACCCTAAAGGGACATGAGCAAAAAAAATATAGAGAGGAACATAAGTTAAAAAAATAAGTTTTTACATATGTCGTGCTCACCACTTATTAACTGGTACGCACTAGATATGAAGTCAATATTAAGCATGACATCCTATTCACGCATGCGTATGTGTACATCTGACTGTGTACCATATTGTGAATGTTTTACATTTGAACCAAATCGGAAATGTGAATCAATTGATTCCATGAAGATTCTTAGAAAACATCCGTTTTTCCATACGTGTAGCTGCGGAAGAACACTTTCATCTTATCCTAGACATGTACACTTCATCTCATCAAATAAAACGGACTGTCTTTCAAAATAAGACATTATTTTCATGTTAGATTAAAGTATGCATGATTAAAGGATAAAAAATTCGAATACGGTCCCAAGCCATTTCTCCTCAATTTTAAAAGCAAAGCAGAAGTATAAAAAGTTTTCTTGTGATCTAAATGGCTATAGTGTGCCATGTAATGCTTTAATGACCAGGTTCAGCAAGCAACTTGTCAGTGCTAACCAGAACTCTGGAGTCTTGTTAGAAACTCAATTCCTCCTCAATTTAGGGTCTTGACTTGCCAAGGTGAGTGTGCCCGAGTATACAATACTTGAAGCATTTGTGGCTGAAATTGAGCTTAAACATGTGAGTCAATTTGAAATAAATAATACTTTCATAAAAATGAAAATTAAAGCCACTTAAAAGCACAATATTAATTCCTCAAATACAATTATTAGTAATGTTGTTAAAAAAAAAAAAAAAAAACTTAGTATATTCTGCTGTGTTGCATGCTTGTATTATTTGTGCTATAGTTGTGTTTTATATAGGATTGTATAGAGTCCTTAAAATACTTCATATGAATAGCTGTCATTTTTAAAAAAATGTGACACAAGCTTGTCATAATGCATCACACCTAGACATGCTTAATCATTTACTTTGTAAGTCTTCAATCATCCATCATTTTATTGATCATGTATGTCAAGATCTGTCAAAATGATAAACAAATTTTATGTTTATTATATATTTTATCAGGCAAACACTTTTTCTGCTTAGGCATATTTTATATAATTTTTGTTATATCGTTCAAAATGTGGTGGGTGCCACACATTGTAATAATACCTTAGCATTTATTTTACTATAGTTTTAATAATATTATTGTAACCATTACACCACAAAGGTAATCAGGTAATTATTTAATAACTTATAAAAATAACTCTTGCTACTGTTTCAGGCGCTTTTGAAATTCAAACACTTTGTGGCTTACCTGTGCATAATTACCATGAAAGAAGCTGAAAGACAGTTGGCATAAGGCGCATAATGGAGCCAGGAAGCACGGGTAAGTGTAGTAGAGTTTATCCATGGAACATACAAAGAGCACAGGACTTCGGACAACGTGCAACGTACATGACGTAAAAAGAGACGCTCAACCACCGAAGAAATGAAAACCGGAAACTAAATTGCACAAAACAGAACATACGACTTGACAACCAATAAACAGACACAATTAAATAACAATAGCATGGATGCAAGATAAGAAAATTAAACATAACCTAAAAAAGTCAAACAAAAGGTCAAGAGTGAAACCAACTCGTTACCTCATGCCCACCCCCCTTAAATAGACCGAAGGCAGCATCGTGGGGACCATACAGAAGTGCAGAGTTGACGGTGCAGGGCCAGGGGCAACGAGTTCGGAGCAAAGGGAAACAGAACTGGTGCAACGGGCAAGTTACGGAAAAGAGTGCAACTGGTCCAGAGCAGAGAGCAACTAGCCCGGAATCACGGACTTTACATTTGGAACCACGGGCTGCTTACCTTGAACCATTGGCTACTCATCTAGCTCAGTGCACGGTAGCACGGGATCCGACAGGAGGACAAGAACGCTGTAATGTTGGAGGAACAGTGTTCTCCGTCTCCTACTCTTTAGCCTCCTGAACACAGAGAACAACATCAGCCAGTATCCAAGCAGGCTGAGATACAGTTTGGTGAGGTTGGGGGCACTTAATCGCACACCTTGAGAATTCAGGCAATGACTTCTCATAGGTGGCGATAAAAAGCATCTCTCTTTGCTGAGAATGAGGGAGAAACTGCAAAATGTCTGGGGCTGACACTATTAGGGGGATTGGACGGCCTCTTGGAGCGGGAGCAGGATTTGGGCCATAAATCCGGGGAATTGAGGAGGACATTGACAGGCAGAATGTGCCCCGAGAGAAATAAATCAAAAGAGTCATCCTCTGAGTCAACACATGATTCGAGACTCCCCTCAGATTCCAATTCATCTCGGGCCACAACCTCTGCCGTCCACGACCACGGAGTAGCCATAAACGCATAGAAAACAAACTGCTAGGCCAAAAAAAGAGACCTAGGGATGCAACTTTAGATGGGACACAAAACTAAACTAAAGCAGTTAGAAACGGGAGCTGAGTCGTAAGACCCAGGAGCTAATTCACTTCAACGTATGGAGGTGGAGCTGAGCGGCTCGAATACTGGTCTAGCGCTGGCAGATCAATTTGCGGGGTCTGTAATTGAAAGAAAAAAGATACAGTGGCTAGGCTAGTGCCGAAATCAAGCGTTCTGTCATGTTGCGCTGCTGAATCTGAAAGAGAGTGCACATAGGGTGTAGAATGAAGCCAGAAAGTGCGAGTTAGCGTAGTAGCGTTTATTCGTGGACATAGAAAGATCATGAGACAAAGGCTTCGGACAATGTGTGACTTAAAAGAGACGCTTGACTACACCGGATGGCACGAAACGAAAACCCGGAAACTAAGTAGCACAAAATAGAACACATGGGTCATGGCTCGACAACCAATAAACAGACATATTTAATTAACAAAAGCATGGATACGATATGAGGAACTTAAACATAACCCAAAAAGTTAAACAAAAGGTAAGGAGTGAAACGAACCATTTACACATGCTAAGAAAATGATTTAAAAAACAAAATTCAAACCTACATAAAATTACATTGTATTTACGAAAAGTCAATGTTTAGCATATGATGCTTACTTAAGTGTACCTTATTAAGTTATGTAACATCCATCCATCCATCCATCCATTATCTTCCGTTTTATCCTATATTAGGGTCGCGGGGGGGGTGCCCATCCAGGGGAGAACGTTTCGGGCGCTGGGCAGATACACCCAGGACAGGGTGCCTATCTATCGCTGGGCACACACTCACTCACACAGACACAATTTATATGGGGCAATTTGGAGAACTCAATTGACTTGATCCATGTTTTTGGACTGTGGGAGGAAACAGGAGAACCCAGAGGAAACCCACGCGGACACGGGAAGAACATGGAAACTTCACCCAGATTGGGATTCGAACCGGGAATCCCTAGCGCTGAGAGGCGAACGTGCTAACCACTAAGCCACCGTGCCATCTGTTACGTAACATAAAATCATATTTTAATATTGTCATGGCACACCACTGGGAAATAGTGGGAGTATATTACAGGAATGAGAAATATTTAATAACCAGAATGTCAAGAAACCTTAATTCAACTACACCGAGACTGATGATGGCCATAACTCAAAATGCGATGACATCTGTCAAAAACATAAGTGTCAAAAATATAGGACCATTAGACATTTGAACCTTTTGTCCAAACCAGAGTGAGCAGGTTACAAGACTTTTCCTAGGCTCTGCAAATGCTGCACACAGACCAAGAGCAAATGGTGCAAACAAAGGATTGGCAGATGCTGGCCAGGTCTGATCCAAAGAGTCTAAATGCCACTGGCCAGTCTGAAGCCTATGAAGACTGGACTAAAGAATAAAAATGTAAATTGTAAGTGTACATTGCACTATTTGAGAAGGTTGATAAGATCTGGGGGTGAAGGGTAAATTATTATGGGATGATGGTGTGCTGGACATGCACAGAAGAGCGGGAGATACCCACATCTCCATCTTACTGTTTCCATGCATGGGGTGCCAAATCTATCTGCCCATGGGTTACTGGCATTTGCTCTCCAATGTATAGAAACTTGTGGGACATTCCAGTTGCCAAAGAATTTGTCTTGCAGCTTCAACCAACCAATGCCCATGCAAAAAATGACAGATCCCACATACTTACTCATCATATTCCAGGATTGATCACCAAATGTGACGATATGTGACACTAATGAACCATTAATAATAAATATTTTTTTGGAATAAGGTAGAGATCAATACCAGAACCATAACAGAACAATCACTCATAGAATACATCAAATGTATCCTTAAATGGTTCAAGATAAAACACTGGAGACTTCATAAGTGATGATAATCACGTCCAGATCAAAATTCTTTAAACCACCTGTGGTGAGCACTTAAAACAGTAACAAATTAAAGGTTACAGGACATGACTGTTTTTAAATATTTTGGCAGTTACAAAGTGTTTAATACACATTTATTTAAATAATATACATTATTTTGTGGGCGGCACGGTGGCTTAGTGGTTAGCACATTCGCCTCTCAGCGCTAGGGATTCCCGGTTCGAATCCCCATCTGGGTGGAGTTTCCATGTTCTCCCCGTGTCTACGTGGGTTTCCTCCGGGTTCTCTGGTTTCCTCCCACAGTCCAAAAACATGGATCAAGTTAATTGAATTCTCAAAAATTGCCCCATTTAGAGTGTGTCTGTGTGAGTGAGTGTGTGTCCAGCGATGGATTGGCGCCCTGTCGTTGGTCTATCTGCCCAGCGCCCGAGACGTTCTCCCCTGGATGGGCATGGGGAACCCCACCGCGACCCTAATAGAGGATAAGCGGGAGATAATGAATGAATGAACATTATTTTGTCAATTTCATCTTGTGGAATTTCATCAGCTGGGAAAAACTAAATAAAACATATCATAACATTTTAATTTCGACGGTCAGGTTAAGACTGTAAAAAAATGCAGCTTGTCTTTATTGATTTTATATTTTAATTTATTTTTTAGATTTCTATTTCTACTGAGCAGACAATTAATGGAGGGAGAGAGAGAAAGAGTGAGTTGTGCGAGTAGCCATGTCTTGCTAAAGATTTTAATGCAGAAATCACCAGGGCAGCCATGTTAACAGAACGCTTCCCAAAGTATAATGACAGCGCTACAGATAAATTACTAATTAATGTTTTCAATCACAACATAGGCAGAACAAGAGAAGCCTAATTAGTGCACAATCTAAGTGAAAAATGAAAGCATTGTCTTTGTGTCTTGCCTCATTTAAAGCTGAACCACTTTTAGATTTTAAAAATGAAGGTAAAATACATGCATGGTGCAAATGTTAAATTATTAGTTGTATAGATTTTTTATAGTTTAGCACGCACCTGTGCAAAATTGTAAAGCACAACCACTCCATCATGTGAAGAAATATGATAAGACAGAAATATGTTCTAATCAATGGTGGTTTAGCTTAATACTTACATAGTAAAACTTATTTATGTTGTGAAGAATCTTTACTTATTTCATTTGTCACCAAATAGGAGTCATTTCAGACTCTTTATTCTTAACGGTGCACCTAAACTGGGTAAAAAACATCTGACTTTGTAGTCAATAGATTGAATCAACTAAAATAAACTGCAGTATGCTCCATTACAAGCTCCATATTTTCCAAACAGAGAAGGCCCCACTTTACTAAGATACATGAGACTTTGAATGTCTAAAGCATTAACACTGGTCTTCCTGGACCCTTGAAATTCTGACGACAACAGCCCATTTTTGACCATTAAGGGGAAATCAGGCAGCTATTCATATGCATAACAACCTACAGCCCATCCACAGCTTTGCCTCACAGGTGAAACGCTGGGTAAAACCTGAATTCAAAGGTAAATTCCCTAAAATTCAGCCTAATGCAATGCAGTAACAGACATTCTGCAATAAAAGTTTAGTGAAATCAAACATACTTTCAATGAATACAAATAAAATGAAACATATCTACAGACAAACAGAGTCCTTAAACTAATTTTACCGCAAACTGTGTTTTTACTCCTAAATGTAGACATACATACATACAGACGTACCTAAGTTTATTTTTAGAAGTCGTACTTTATTTTAGTTTATATTGAAAACACAATAATTCAGTTGCGCCTTGATTTTATTTCGCATAATTTTGCGTGTACATAAATTATATTTTTTAATACAACTTACTGATACATATGTCTCTGCATCTCTTCCTCACCAATAATAAATAGTACATATAGATGTACCAGATTTTACATTTAGAATTCGTGTCTGCACGTGTCTGGGGGTTGGGAATTTCTCTAGCGGCGCTCCGGTTCATTTGTGTAACAATGGGCACTAAGTGGAGCATTGCAGGGGAGCGGGGGATTTGCGCATACACATGCACGACGAATATTTTCGTGGTTCCAGGGAAACCAGTGGGAACAAGAGGGAATGCAAGAGGGAGTGCCGTTACATCTTTTTCCCGTGATTTATTTACAATAATAAACAGCCTCGATGGCCCTATTGCTTTTATAAAACAGTTACAAAAACATTATAATGAAAAAACAAGGTCAATAAACTGGTCTTCTGCAACATAATAGTTGCAGAAGTCCTGTTTTTACAGTAAACACTAATTGCTGAATTCCTGGATACTGGTTTCTGACAATCACAATTTGTCAGTTGGTGACCAAATTACACAACAAAGTTTATAAAAAAAAGACCCACAACAGGCTTCGTTTTAATAGGAAATCGGCTCGCCGTTTATATTAATCTGTACTTTATAATTTCAAATAATGTATTGTATATCACGCATTGATACGAATTTGAAGCGGTCAATGGTGTGCATTTTTTCCAATAATGTCATGGACAAACAGCTCAGCCAATCAGATCTGAGGACCAGAAAAACCTATTTTATAATAAAGCAGTAAGCCATATAAGGGTGTTTATTACTGTTATTTTATTGCAGTAAAAGGTACTCCTAGACAACATAAGAATTATTAAAATAGTGATAATAAGAAAGAAATCATATAAAAACAATACATCATGAGGGTGTGTGATTCTGTATGATAGCAGCTGCGTCAGTGTTAAACACATGAATTATACAGCCACTTAGTCAACGTAGATAATATCAAATTTTAAAAGGTTAAGAAGGAACATATGCAGTTTCTTTTATCCTGTTTAACTTTGATAAAGCAAAGGACAAATCTGCATAGTAGGGGATGATGGATCAAGACTGCAACAGCTATTTCTTTATGGTTCTTTATTTGTATTATTTGGAGCCATATGTAAAATATATTTGCCTCTAAAATAGTTCATTACTTCACAAAGATTACATAACATTCAGTAGTACAAGTTTTGTCTAAACCTGTCTACTGGTACATTTGAAAAAAGAAATAAAATAACTACGTATAATAATTAGAAGAAACAACATCAAATAAACATTAATCAAAAACATTTTTTCCCTCTGTCATTGATATATTCTGACAAAAGAGATATGAAACAACAATGGTGTCACTGATTTAGCTTTGTGAGCCAATAAAGGACTCCATTGTTTAATAAAGTGGCTCCATCGATGTAATGTGAATTATGTGACAACTGAAATAGTGAGTTAAATTACTGACATATAAAAGGCATAATAAAGCAACTTAATAAGGTAACATTGTTTTCAGTTACATCAATGAAAATGTTTTAGGGTAAAATACGGTACCTTTGATTTCAATTGGTATTTAGAAAAAAAACTCCTTTACAGAACTGGAATATGAATGCATGAAAACATATTGGTTTATTGGGTTTAACTATTTGAGTACAGAACACGTAGTGTATTTATATGAGTCAATTTCAGGGTAAATATTTCTTCTTTAAATATATGTTTGGACAAACCTTCAAATGCACCAAATATAATGCTAACATTAATGCTGATGACAACAGTCATAATGCCATGGCAAGTATGTTAGTTGCTACAGTTATGGTATCACTTGTCTTTTTATATTACTCACAGATGTGTGACAGAGGGCAGTCATCAATAGAAACACAGGCATGCTAGATTCATGATTAGTTTTGCTCTACCTTACTTAAAAATGGTTAGCAATTTGTGTTTTGTCTCTCATTATCTGTGAAGGAGCAAGTGTACATAAAACAGTAATATATACTAAATTATTTAGAAACAGAAAAACACTATGCATAATTCAGTGATCATACCAGTCCTAACACCATTTTTAACAAAACCAAAAACAAACGAGATTGATCTTTTCCCGTAACTAACTTCTGTAAGACTGAATGCTTATTAATGATTAGGTAAATGTTAGTTGTCAGTCACAGTAGCAATAAGATTGATACAATATTATCGTGTTCTGTTGCCTTAAAGTTGGTCAGGACTGATTTCTTCCAAAACCTTTTTTTATAAAGTAACATTATTATGCATTTTAATTTTAATCGTAAATTTTATTACTTTTACATTGTCAATTAAAGGCTTCATAACAAGGCCATACTCTATATATTATCAGAATTATATCATTATGAAACAATATTACATATTTTTTTTAACCATAAAACAGTGTTATATAGCAAGCTTTTATGATTTGTGTCGTAATGTTACAAACACATAACAGTGTTACATATGCTAATAATGTTATGAAGTTTTTTTTTTCTATTTTCTTCATTTTGAAACCTTACAATATTGTGTCATAATTTATCAGGCTTTCTTTACATACTTATATAATAACAGGATTTTATGTGTCTTACATTATGACAGCACACAACATGTTTTATATTAACACCACAAAACAGCTGTGCTTAATGCTTATACCACCATTTAAAATTATAGTATTGCATGTTACAATGTTGCTACTTTGTAACAGAGCTACATTGCAAGTTGCACTTAATTTTAGTAAACAACATTACAGTTATAGTTTAAAGTTTGATATCATTATGTAATGTTGTTGAATGGAAGCTTTTTTCATTTGGCCACCGCTGATCTGTGTTAGATGTATATTGTAATTGGAAATGCACTCACAAATTGTCAACAGGGAACAAGCAATTGCTTCAATTCGCTTACAATTATGTTAAGATGAACATTTTGGGACAAAAAACACAATTTTGGACACAAGTTTAATAAATAGTCAGATATATTGAATTAAATTGCACAGGACAAGGAGATAGGAGTCATTCCTGTGGAGCAGCCATTTGAACAAAGTCAGATGAAAAGGTTTAAGCAGCATTAACAGGAATGGAGCAGTGTAGGACCTTTTCCTAACTTTTCCTTTGTTATCCTTTGTTGTTCTCACCTTAAATAGGTAACAAGGGATTAACATTTGTGAGCATTTTAGAAATTTAGATCTGCAATTCCAAAAAGGATATTACAACATTTTTAGTTGGGTGAAAGGCAAAAGAAAGTTGTATCTGATGGTCAATACTGTTTCTATGTATAGTTTTTTTTTCAATGTTTATACTTTGTTTAGAGTTTGTTTTTATATCTTTATATGAATGTGTTTGTTTGTGACTTGTCCGAAGGGTTTTACCAAGGGTTTTTACCTAACTTTGGATTGTGATGATGTTCAGCCTCTCTCAAAAAAGTAACACTTATCAAAAAGTTGGAACAAGCAGTTTAAAATGTGTTAAGTATTTTTCATGAAAGTATATTTTTTCAATTCTATATATTGACAGAACATGTCTTCTTATTTTATAATAACAGTGCTTTATATTGCTTAGTAATACTGTAGATGGTTAAAAATGTAATTGGGTTAAATAGAATGCCTAACTGGTGCATATTGGATCTGAAATAATATGGTAAATATAATTTCTGCGGGGTGGCATGGTGGCTTAATGGTTAACACGTTCACTTCTCAGCGCTAGGGATTCCCGGTTCGAATTCCAATCTGGGTGGAGTTTCCATGTTCTCCTTGTGTCGGCATGGGTTTTCTCCGGGTTCTCCGGAGGTTTTGGCACTGTTTCCTCCCACAGTCCAAAACATGGATTTAGGTCAATTGAATTCTCCAAAATATGAATTCTGTGAGTGTGTTTGTATCCAGCGATAGATTGGCACCCTGTCATCTGCCCAGCGTCCGAAACGTTCTGAATGGGCATGGGGAACCCCCCCACGACCCTAGTAGAGGATAAAGCAGAAGATAATGGATGGATGGATCATTTCTGCAATGAAACTTATGTGCTCATGTACTGTAAAATAAAAGAAATCAAAATTATTTGTGTAGTCAATAAAAATTAGCCATTATGGAAGGATTTGTGCCAGTAACTAATGTGTATGTGTTCCTTGTGCTTCTGTTTGTGTATTTGTGTGTCTTGAAATTGTAATGAAAGTATATCTCCAAATACATGCTGATTTCCATTCACTTTTTTTTAGCAAAGCCCATTTTGCAGCGCTCGTCTAATCACCATTTAGGGCATATGAATGTGCATTAATCTAAGTCCCATTTACCCATTTTCCTTAAAGTGATGAAATTGACCTTCGGTAACAATGAATCATGTTACATTGATGGGTGGAATGAATGGTGCAGCTTGGGTAGGGAGAGAAAACAAGAGAGGTCAGTGTGATTAGCACTGTGCATTGTGGAAAGACATAATTATTGCCCCCAATTACATGAGTAGATCTTGACAGCTCATGCAAGCAATAATGTTTATGTAGGCCTATTTCAAAAATATTTATATGAAAATTTAAAAAGAAAGTTTTACTATAAACTATGGCATGATCACTGACTTTGTGCTATTATCTTAAATTCCTTCACTAAAGGATAAAATAAAATAAAATAAAATATGTAATACTGTCATAAATGTACTAGGCTTCAGAATTGTTTACATATACATATTAAATATACAGTAAATTACATATCATGGAAAATATACTTTACCATCCGCAGCTGACAAAATAGTTGTCACACAACCAATGTTGAACTGATTTCACTTATCCAACAAATTTTCACATCATTTTAAAACAGTATGAACCACTCGGCATCATTTTGAATACTTATGTGTATCATTGTGTAAAATAACATTTATATGTCATTGTACTTTCACATGTACCACAATGATGTTTTGTGTCATTGTAGAACACTGTTGGACAGAAGTTTGAATGTTGACAAATTTTCTACAATAAGTTTTAATATTAACACCATTATTAACATAATAAACATAATAAACTCTGTATATCCATGAAACTTTCTAAAATAATTTTTATGTTCAAGTCATTGTGTAACATACATTGATGGCAAATGTATGATATTATAGATAACTGTTATTCTGTACTAATTTTATACAATAGGTTTCAATGCATAAAATTAAAACAATTGGCATTTCATGTTGATAGCTAAACTTTTGTATGATAAATTATATACTTGCATGTATGTAACTAAAGAAAAATATTACAGGTATGTCAGTTTGATGCAGGGATTGGATTTTATATAATGTATATTACAGGATCGATATTAGTGTGAACAGCTATAGCCTTAACCCTTAAGTATGTTAGGTAAATTTTCTATTTTACAATGACTTTCATGGTACACAGTTTCTCATAATCCCTTAATATGTTAACCTTATACAGTATTTGCCATATTATAATAAATAAATACCTTGATGGAAAATATAACTTTAAAACAGTGGTTAGGGTGTTGGGCTACCAATCTGAAGGTTGGGGGTTCGAATCACAGGGCCACTGAAGTTACCAGTGTGTGTCCTTGAGCAAGGCCCTTAACCCTCATTGCTCCAGGGATGATGTGCTCACCTTGTAAGTCGCTTTGGATAAAAGCGTCTGCTAAATGACCAAATGTAAATGTAAAAACATAACTTAAACATGGTTGTGTTTGACCTATTCACTGAACTGCTGTTGACATGTAACAAGAAATATTTGAAAATTAAACACTTTAGTCTAGAAATTAAGAAAATATTATGCATAAAAGATAAAAATAAATAATGTAATCTTGAAAGTTTTACAAAGTATTACTTTTACACGGACATTATTGTCTGTCTCCAACTATTATTAAATTCCTTGTAGTTTGGAACATTGCTAAATCAACTTTGAGGATTAGAAGTGGCAGATTACAAGCTTAATGGAATGAAAAGCAATGTTAATACTAATAGTAAGACAATGGGACTAAATACTGTAAAGATATTGTATTGGATCAGGGCCAAAAATTTAATGGTCTGTTCCTGTTGCCCGAGGTACAAATCAACAATGGTGTCTGAAATGTAGCAGACACACTATATTGCATTCTACAATAAATATAATTTGAATTAATCTTAATGTAAGCAAATTTTACAAGCAGCTGTCAATAATAAGCAATTGCACAATGTTTCAGTTTGTAATGGTCTGAGGACACTTTGCACATTGAACTGGAATAATGGGATGGGATGAGTAATGGTTTAAAAAATCTTACACCCGCACACACAGAAAAAACATACAAACACTATATAGTTCAAAATGCTACAATACACACACAAATTTACACATGTATATGTGTGTATGTATATATGTATTGTCACATCTTAAACTGATGCTTCACACATCAAGCATATTCACTCATACTGTCCCCTGTGTACTTAATGGGCATTATTAATGCTTGAGCTCATTACATTCCATCTAAGCCTACTTTTATTATTATTTCTGCGAGTAAATGTAGAAATAATAATAATACTAGTAATAACAATAGTAATCATTGTCATCATAAACTACATTAGGCCTAACAGGAAAAAAAAACATGCACTGTTCAAAAGTTTGGTTAAACTGATCATAAGCAATGGCTCACAGTAAAAGATGCATGTTGAAAGCAATGATACATTTTACTCAAAGCATAAATAGGGCATCACAGCATCTTTCTACACATGGGCTAAATGTCTCAAGATCATTATAATGATGTATTGCTTAGATGACACAATGTAATCAATGTAGTAGTAAATGATTGTTTTGTCAAGACCGCATTCTCAAAGTGTCAACATTAGGTGTCTCCTGTCTACAAGTCCTTCTTCTGTAGTTTTTATCCTTGCAATGAAGCAGCCTGATGTCCTCTGTACCTTTAGATGTCCTCTGTATCTGATTGTAGTTTATATTGTAAAAGCTGAAGCATATTAGGCCACATATTTGTGCATGTAAAAGTCTGATCACAGATCTCATTTTCCTCCAGCTGTCAATTGTAGACATGGTAATTCAGACATACTGCAAGTTGACAGCATGTTTAACATGCTGTTGAGGGTAAATATATAATGGATTGGCATCAACAGTTCACAGACACCAAGGATGACTGCAGTAGGGTAGGCATGCATGATATTGTTGACTACCCTCAGACCTAAAGTTTGTCAGCCACCAGGTGAGTATATCCACAAAAATGCAGCAAACAGTTGTAGTGTAGTTTGTGATAAATGAAAATATATGGACAAAATACCACATGGGGAAAAATACTTAAAAAGCATATAAATTTGTGCTTTTTTATTTTAACATTTAATAGTCTGAGATTTGCAGTCATTATTCATTTTTCTTCATTCCTAGATAGTTAATCATATACAGGTAAAATTAGAGGTTCCTCGCTTCCTTTTAGGCCATTTATAAAAACTTAATTTACCAAAACATTATTTTTAACCTCATTTCCATTTTTCTGCCAGCATTGTCCAAGTTACATTCTGAAAATCTGGCACAAAGAATAAAATTTGCAGTGCAGCTTTGTATGAAATGAAAGCAAGAGCTGGGTTGCTATTCTGTAGCAACCCAGTTCAATTGCCCCTGAATTCTGACTTCATCTGTAGAACCGCCATTTTCTTTGGTAGGATAATCGACACTTTGGTGTGTCAGCAAAGCAGAATAGGGGAATAGATAAGGTGTGATGTTTGGGTGGAGAGAATATTTGATGGGCTGAAAATTTGAATTTACAATTTCAATAAAAGATCACAAGTTGAGAGAATGTTGAAAATCCAGTAAAAAGTAATGGAAGATAAAGAAAAATTTAGACATGTGGAAAGTGTCCAGAAAAAGGAAAAAAAAAATTAATAAGAACAAAAGTTCAAACCAAATTTAAAAAAAATAAAAAGGGATGGAACACATATGGGCAGTGTTGGTTAATGCCATTCAGTGGCGGTCACTACGGTAAAGGCAGATAGATCCTCCTCCATCACCTGCAGAAGATAAGGACATACAGGCACAAGGAGCTGAAAAGCAGGACTTTCATAGACACAGGAGGAATGGGTCGGCCTGATCCTGGAAGCACATCTATAAGTAGAAAGCAAAGAAAGTTATTCATAATTGTTTTATTTGGCACACATTGTCTTTTAAAAGTAAATGAAAATAAATGAAGTAAAAAAAGAAGTTGTAAGGGTGCAACTGCTGAACTAAGTATTTAATTGTTTGTGATTCAATTACAATTTTACAGCAAGTACTGCAATATTCATTTCATGACAGCTTCATTTTAAATGACTGTAAAATTACCCAATCATGTCCTCTATCTAAATACAGTCATATGCAAAAGTTTGGGCACCCCTATTAATCTTAATCATTTTTAGTTTTAAATATTTGGGTGTTTGCAACAGCCATTTCAGTTTGATATATCTAATAACTGATGGACACAGTGATATTTCAGGATTGAAATGAGGTTTAATGTACTAACAAAAATTGTGCAATATGCATTAAACCAAAATTTGACAGGTGCAAAAGTATGGGCACCTCAACAGAAAAGTGACATTAATATTTAGTAGATCCTCCTTTTGCAAAAATAACAGCCTCTAGTTGCTTCCTGTAGATTTTAATCAGTTCCTTGATCCTGGATGAAGGTATTTTTGACCATTCCTCTTTACAAAACAATTCCAGTTCAGTTAAGTTTGATGGTCGCCAAGCATGGACAGCCCGCTTCAAATCATCCCACAGATGATATTCAGGTCTGGGGACTGGGATGGCCATTCCAGAACATTGCAATTGTTCCTCTGCATGAATGCCTGAGTAGATTTGTGGAATCCATGCGACCCTTTTTCTTGGAATGCTGTGTTTTTTTGTCGCCATGCATAACACCTTTTTGTATGACCAAACAACTAAATTTTTGTTTCATCAGTCCACAGGACCTTCTTCCAAAATGAAGCTGGCTTGTCAAAATGTGCTTTTGCATACCTCAGGCGACTCTGTTTGTGGCGTGCTTGAGGCTTCTTTCGCATCACTCTTCCATACAGCTTCTCTTTGTGCAAAGTGCGCTGTATTGTTGACCGATGCACAGTGACACCATCTCCAGTAAGATGATTGGAGGTGGTCTGTGAATTGTCCTTGACCGTTCTCACCATTCTTCTCCTCTGCCTTTCTGATATTTTTCTTGGCCTGCCACTTCTGGGCTTAACAAGAACTGTCCCTGTGGTCTTCTATTTCCTTACTATGTTACTCACAGTGGAAACTGTCAGGTAAAATCTCTGAGACAACTTTTTGTATCCTTCCCCTGAACAACTATGTTGAACAATCTTTGTTTTCAGATTATTTAAGAGTTGTTTTGAGGAGCCCATGATGCCACTCTTCAGAAGAGATTCAAATAGAAGAACAACTTGCAATTAGCCACCTTAAATACCTTTACTCATGATTGGATACACCTGGCTGTGGAGTTCAAAGCTCAATGAGGTTACCAAACCAATTTTGTGCTTCAGTAAGTCAGTAAAAAGTAGTTAGCAGTATTCAAATCAATAAAATGATAAGAGTATCCATACTTTTGCACCTGTCTAATTTTGGGTTAATGCATATTGCACATTTTCTGTTAGTACAATAAACCTCATTTCAATGCTGAAATATTACTGAGTCCATCAGTTATTAGATATATCAAACTAAAATGGCTGTTGCAAACATCTAAATATTTAGAATTAAAAATGATTAAGATTAATAGGGGTGCCCAAACTTTTGCATATGACTGTAGGTGGACTGTGTTATATCTGATTGTATAATGACACACATATCACAAGGTGAACAAAAAGTTATATAGTCTATTGGTTAAATGTTTTCAAAAGAATCTTCTTTAAAAAAGTTGAAGTTGACTGGCAAATAACGACCATGTACCATATATGACCAATAATGTACCATATTCATGGTATTGGAAAATACATTTTAGAGAAACACAACATGACAGACTTGCCATTAATTTCAGGACCAAATTGTTAACAAAAATTTTAAGCAATGCAATCATCAAAAAGACTTTAAAAAAGGATGTTGGCAGCTGGAAGTTGCATTGCTTCTCCTTAATATTCAACAGACATGGGCATATATTATCCAACCCTGTAATTATCCAGATTCTCCACTCAATTACCATGAGGAATGATTTTGCATCAGAGTAGTAACATCAGTCAGGGAAGAGGCTGGAGTACACGCAGCCAGAAGGCGTCCACCTAGCCTCGCCCACAGGGGCCGTCCACCCCGCCACGCAGTCAGAGGGCGTTCTCCAAGCCTCATCAGCAGAGGGACGCGCCCCTCTCCCCGAGAATTGTGTTTCTTTTTTTTTTTCCTTCTTGATCGCTTCCCCCTGTTGCGCGACCGTTGGGGCAGGGGTATGCCTAGGGCACCTGTCCCTCATTAGTGTAGTCATTTACTCCTTTGGGATATTGGTTTGTTTTGGTGCACGTGATCGGGTTTGTCGGTGTTCAGGTTCCGTGTTCCCCTGCCCCGTGCATGTCTTTGTTTCCATGTCGACTCGTTTGTGTGTTACCTTTCGTGTTGGTGTCCCTACACCTTTAATGAATAAATTCCCATGTTATGCTACCTGGTGTGTCTGAACGCCCTTCAGCACGTTCAGGCGATTCGGCTCTGCGCATTACGCTGCGCAGCCGATTTCCGTGTTAGGTAAGCGAGTCTGACAATACTCAGACAAGTCTGTCTGACTTCCTTTTTACACAAGTGTCTGTCTGACTAATTCTCTTTTTCCTCAGTTGGCTGTAATTGGTTAAAATAAGAAGTAGTCACAAACCTCAGGTTTTCTTTACCTGTTCTGGTTTCTGACTCGGCTTCCAACACCAACACTTAATTATTCCATCATCCCGCACATTGTATATCTTTAAATAAATACTTAAATACTTAAAATTTTAAGTATTCTTAAGAATTGCACTACCATACCATTCATTTACAGAAAAAAAAGTAATATCTTAATATTTTAACTATATCGGATGTGCAAACTTGTTTACAAATTAGAATATACAATATATATCAACAATATACACACTGTATAAAATCCCAATACATTGCACTGGGTGTTATCATTCTCACATTGAATTATTACATATACAGTATGTAAAATTAATTTTTTGTTTCAAAATATGCATGATATAGAATACATTTTATTTATCTTTTAGGTTTCCAAAAATATTCTATGAAGCTACTGGGTTTTAAACACACAGGACAAAAAGTGCAAACTATATGTTGATTATGATATGATTTTATGAAAGTATCGCTGTACGGGCAGACTATTACTATACAGCACATTATGCATGCACAGCATCATCAAAATGGATTTAATACCTAAAGAGGAGAGTTTTTATATAGAAAATCAATATTGGTTATTTAAAGAGTTTTAAGTGCTTGCAGTAAATCAATACATTTTCTTATAAATCATTTCACTGTTTCAGTAATGTTGACCCTGCATCTGCAACATCTCAAGGACTTTTTAAATAAGTGTAATAAGTGGGGTTAGTTCTGGATTGGGGTAATATAGGATAAAAACATCATATGATGCCAAATCATAGGAATAATTGTGTGAAAAAAAGAAGTAATAAAAGATAAAATATAGAAATGTTTACATTTCATTTGTTTACATTACACTTTAAAAAAAAACATAGATGTGTTAAAAAACATCTTAATATACCTTAAACATTAGATATAACAATAAATGCTAAAACTTATAAACCAAATGAACTGATTATATTGTGTTGATGAAAAAATATTATCTTTTATTATAATTATAATTAATGTTTTAAAAACTAAATTAATCTGCAATGATACTGTCAAAATTCAGATGTAATAATATTTGGTTCATGAGTTCAAAAAGGTGAAGTGCTTTTATTTTTCATTTACTAGATACAAATTGGGGCGTCACGGTGGCTTAGTAGTTAGCACGTTCGCCTCCCAGCACTAGGGATTTCCGATTTGAATCCCAAGGAGGGATTCAAGGGATTGCGACTCTGCTTTTAAGGCAGGTGACAAGGCAGTACTAAGTACAGCGAGGGCCAAACTGTCCAGGGCCATCAGAGAGGCAAAGCGCGCACACGGTCGGAACATCCACAGCCACTACCAGAACAGCTGTGACACACGGCGCATGTGGCAGGGCATCCAGACCATCACGGAATACAGGACTACACCACCTGCCTGCGACGATGATGTCTCTCTCTTCCAGATGCACTGAACGATTACTACACTCAGTTTGAGACACAGAACGGCGTGAAAGCAAGGAAGTCCACCCCTCCTCTCAATGACCAGGTGTTGTGCTTCACAGCAACTGATGTGAGGAAAACTCTACATAGGGTCAACCATTGGAATGCTGCTGGACCAGACAACATTCCTTGTAGAATGCTCAGGGAATGTGCGGACCAGCTTACAGATATCTTAACATCTTCAACACCTCCCTGAACTGTGTCATCGTCCCGACATGTCTCAAGGCTACCACCATCATCCTCGTGCCGAAGAAGTCTCCAGCATCCTGCCTCAACGACTACCGACCCATTGCATTGACACCTGTCATCATGAAATGCTTTGAGAGGCTTGTAATGAGGCACATCATGACCCTGATGCCACCAGCCACCTTCACTGGATCCACTGCAGTGTGCGTACCGGCCAAATCGCTCAGCTGATGACACCACCCATCACCTGGCACTCACCCACCTAGAAAATCAAGACACTTATGTTCGAATGCTGTTCATCGATTTCAGCTCAGCATTCAACACAATCATCCCTTAGCACCTGATCAGGAAATTAAATCCACTGGGCCTCAACACCTCTTTCTGCAACTGGATCTTGGACTTTCCGACCGGGAGACTATAGTCAGTCCGGATCGGACGAAACAGCTCCAGCACCACCACGCTGAGCATGGGGGGCCCCCAGGGCTGCATACTCAGTCCACCGGTGTTCACTCTGCTGACTTATGACTGAGCAGCAATGCACAGCTCGAACCACATCATCAAGTTCTGTAACGCTTCAGTCCCAGATAGCGGTAAACTTCTAGAAATAATCAAAACTACACTTACCGGTGTCAATATTTCACTTTGCTCATTTTATTATATTCACTCATGAACAGCAAGAGATCACACGGCACCACAGCGAAGCGTTGCGGTGATGATAGCAGGAATAAGTAATAAGCTAATGAATCAGATTCACAGATTCACTCACAGTTCAGCAGCAATGATTTCATGAATTTCTTTGGTGATAAAATTGAAAACATAAGACTTAAATCATCTAATGCATCGTGTAGCGTAACCAATAATCAACCCTCAATGATTTCTGAAAAATCTAGTGGTGGAGAAAATAATATAGTACAAGAGTTAAATACCTTTAACCCCATATCTAAAAAAGAGCTTGTCTCACTAATTACACAATC
>JAFMOD010000378.1:449909-495703 GCA_019802435.1 Corydoras maculifer
TGCCTGGCCGCTCAAGGAGGATGAGTCCCCCACTGAGTCTTGGTCCTCCCAAGGTTTCTTCCTTGAATAACAACATAAAAGGGAGTTTTTTCTTGCCACTGTCGCTTCGGCTTGCTCTTTGGGGGTTTAAAGGCTTTTCATTCTGTAAAGCTGCTTTGTGACAATGTACTGTTGTAAAAAGCGCTATATAAATAAATAACTTGAACTTGAACTTGAATAAGTATAAGAGTTCAGTATTGTATATACGCAGCACACTTGCCATTCATCTATCGTGCCAGAAGAATTCCCGCGCATGCGCACACAGTGTAAGGGTTCCCAAAGGTTCAGTATACGCATCATACATGTTGAGCGTTACAGTTCGCAGACGACACGACCGTGGTGGGTCTCATCAGCAAGAAAGACCAGACAGCGTACAGAGAAGAAGTACAACGGCTTACGGACTGGTGCAGAACCAACAACCTGTCTCTGAACATAGGCAAGACCAAAGAGATGGTTGTTGACTTCAGGAGGACAACGCATGACCACTCTCCACTGAACATCGATGGCTCCGCTGTGGAGATTGTCAAGAACACCAAGATCCAAGATCCAGAGGATTTCACCTGGTCCCTCAACACCAGCACCATCGCCAAGAAGGCCTAGCAGCTCTACTTCCTACGAAGGCTGAAAAAAGGCACATCTCCCACCTCCCATTCACCACATTCTACAGGGATACCATCGAGAGCATTCTGAGCAGCTGCATCACCGCCTAGTTCAGGAACTGCAACACATCAGACCGCAAGTCCCTGCAGCGGGTAGTGAAGACAGCTGAGAAGGTCATCAGCGTCTTTCTCCACTCCATCACAGACATTTGCACTGCACGCTGCATCCGCAAGACAACCAGCATTGTGGACGACAACACTCACCCCTCACATACACTCTTGGAACTCCTGCCTTCTGGAAAAAGGTACCGGAGCATCCGGGCCAACACATCGAGACTGCAAAACAGTTTCTTTCCTCAGGCCATCAGACTCCTGAACAATCCGACCAAACATGAACATATCCGCTGCTAGCATGTTGCACATATTTTATGCGCATTTTGGAAAAAGGTACCGGAGCATTTGGGCCAACAATTCAGACTGCGAAACAGTTTTTTTCCTCAGGCCATCAGACTCCTGAATAATCCGACCAAACATGAACATATCAGCTGCTAGCATGTTGCACATATTTTTGTGCACATTCTGGAAAAAGGTACCGGAGCATCCGGGCCAACACATCCAGACTGCGAAACAATTTCTTTGCTCAGGCCATCAGACTCCTCAACAATCCGACCAAACATGAATATATCCGCTGCTAGCATGTTGCACATATTTTTATGCATATCTTTGCACACCTTTTGCACACTTTTGCACATTATAAATAACTGCCACAATTAGAAATTCATTGAGAATTTTAAAATCAAGGACATTTTTCTTGGCACATGTGGCTCACACCACTAGGAGGCCATCTGCACTGTTACCTCTCCACTTAATGTTAACTGTTTACAAAACCAAACTCAGGGTTTACTTCATACCACTACTTGAATGTTTCTGTGTATCGTCCTGTATTTATTGTGACCTTTGTGTTTGCACACGTGCACTTTATGTTGATTGTGTAGTAGCTGTTATCTGTAGCACCTTGTTCCTGGGGAACGCTGTCTCGTTCCACATATACTGTATTGTACTTTGTATTGTGGAGTGACAAATAAAATACTTGAATACTTGAATACTTGCCATGTTATCCATGTTCTCCCCATGTCCACGTGGGTTTACTCCGGGTGCTCCAGTTTCCTCCCACAGTCCAAAAAAATGTATAAATAAAATTTAAGGTATAAAAGGTAAATTGAATGCTCTAAATTGCCCCCAATAGTGTATGTTTGTGTGTGAGTATGTGTGAGTGAGTGTGCCCAGCGATAGATTAGATCTAGATCTGCCCAGTGCCCGAAACGATCTCCCCTTGATAGGCCCCCCGCGACACTAGTAGAGGATTTAGTGGAAGTTAATGATTAAATAAATAAATCTTACTAACCTGTTTCAGGCAGTTTCTCCTGTTTGCACTTCCCTTTAGTAACTGATACATCATCAATGGCAATGTCACCCTCAAATCCATCACCACGAATACCTTCAAAGACCACCTGTAATTAAAAACAAATAAATGCCTTTACAAATTATTTCATGAATAAAAACCAGACATCATAATGCTGAAATTACTAGTAACATTTTACAGCTAATTTAATTAAAAAGGAATTTGTTGCAAATATTTGTAACTTCATAATGAGTTGGGACAAAATTCCAAACATGCAAAGCTAAAATAACAGTGGACAGATATGTAAGAAAAGAAAAAAAACATGATTAACAAATATTAGCACCTGTCTTTGTTTCTATACCAAAAATAAAAGTTTCTAAACAGAATATATATAAAAAAAGTTATTAGTCGTGTCATATGCCATCATTGCTTTGCAATGTTAGGCTACACAGATGAGTCAATGTCCCTTGTCTTATGCTTGTAACAGGCTGGCACCTGCTAAACCAGTCCATGCCGTGATGTCCATCCAGGTTGTGGTCTTGGTCTTCCATGTTGTCTGACTTTTTCACAAGTTCTGTCATAAAGTTTTATTCAATGATTCACTGTTGGAGCCTCATCATTGACCGAAGTAACGTAATTTGTATGATTTATTGTGATACTGTAAGTACTTTTCTTTATTGGCAATTTTGTAATCTTGCTATACGGAGCCCCTAAAGGGACATGAAAAAAAATATAGAGAGGAACATGAGTCAAAAAAAAATAAATTTTTACTTGGTGCGCACCAATTATTAAGTAATGAGCACGAGATATTAAGTGATACATAATCTGACAATAAACAGACATGAACGGCTGTTGCAACGATAGTGTTTAAACTGGAACATGCTCTCTCCGACTTATGACTGTTTGACAGATCTACAGATAAATAAAGAACACGAATATAAATAAATGTTTCTTTCTTGGAATTGTTCTAGAAATGTAACGTCAGAACACCGTCTAGTGCTGAGTTCGACCGAACCTCGTTTGCATGTTCTCCCCTTTGCTTGTTGCTTGAGAATTTCCTTTCACCCCCAAAAACAGTTAAGTATTAAGCATAGTTAAATGTGGTGATAACGCGACTGGATTTCATAGTCTGATTTAATTGAGTAACCGTATTTGATTTTTTAGTCTTTAATCGTACACTTTATTGTGCCAACTTTAGCTATCTAACACAAAAATAAGGTCTTATTTTGAAAGGCAGTCCGTTGTATTTGATGAGATGAAGTGTACATGTCCAGGATGAGATGTACCAAAAAGTAACAAAAGTGTTTTTCCACAGATATACATATGGAAAAACAGATGTTTTCTAAGAATCTTCATGGAATCAATTGATTCACATTACTGATTTGGTTCAAATGTAACATTCACAATACGGTACACAGTCACATGTACACATACGCATGCATGAATAGGATGTCGTGCGCACCACTTAATATAGCGTACGCACCACTTAATAACTCGTGGGCACTACTTAATATCTTTGTGTGCACCACTTAATAGCTCATGCGCACCACTTAATATCTTTGTGTGCACCACTTAATATCTCATGCGCACCACTTAATATTTTCTTGCGCACCACTTAATAACTCGTGCACACCATAAGTGGTGAGCTTGACATATGTAAATATTATTTTTTTGCTCATGTCCCTTAAGGGGCTCTGTATTGCTCAGTGGATGAAGTAGAAAAAAAAGTAAGATTTCATGATATAAATCTGCTAGTTTTAAACAATAAAATATAAACTATTATGAATATAGGTATGATGACGATTATGAAAATTATATAAAAATAATTATAATGTCTCATCCCTCTCATTTTGTTATCTTACATTTGACCCTCTAGTATATCATAGAAGAAAAGTGTCATTGTCTTTTGGAATTTATCTTTCTTAAATAAATTTGGCAACTATTTTTGCCAGTCAAAAAAAACCCATAAAAACTAAAGGGCAAAGTTGAGATTCTTGACTGGTCCTAACAGTAAAAAAAAATGCTCAGCAAAAACCTCCACTTCCCCGCTCACCGCTCCGCACACACCCACTTCTTCACGTACACATAAACGCCCCTCTTCTCTGCACTCCGCTCCACACACACCCACTTCCACACCTGCCGCTCATTCCCCGCATCACAGATCATTCTCTCCTGATTATTAGTTTCAGGTACGTCCCATCGGCTGGATTGGCTGCTCCTACGAGGGAGAAAATAAACTCTGTTTGTTTTCAACGTTCCACGCTTCCTCGTTCTCTCTGGCAGCGGGTCCGTAACGTGACATAAAACTCTGCATGGATGGAGCCCACAGAGGAGGCGTTGCAGGCACAGGGATGCGCCCTGATGGAGCTCCAGAATGGACTCGGGGAGATGACCCGAGCAATCCAGACCCTGATGAGACGGCTGACCTAGCTGGAGAGTGGCGGCTCCAGCTCCGGGATCGCGGGCTCACCACCACACGCATCATCGCTCCCATCGGACTTCGACGTTCCTCCCCCACCCACCGCTGCCCCGTACAACCTCTCAGAGCCTGAATGCAACGATGGAAGCCCAGAGAGGTGCCGCTGCTTCCTCATGCAGTGCACGCACTATTTCCGGAGCCACCTGAGGTCCAGTGAGGTGGATAAGATCTCGCTGGTAATCTCACGGCTAATGGGTAGGGCGCACAGGGTCCCGAGTGCCAGTCCTTTGAGGCATTCCACGAGGCATTCCGAACCACCTTCACCCACTCCCTAGAGGGAGCGGGGGTGGGACCGCAGCTCTACCGGCTGCGCCAAGGGACCCGGGTGGTGTCCCCATACGCTCTGGAGTTCCGAGTCCTGGCGACATGTACTGGCTGGAATAGATCAGTTCTCACAGTAATGTTCCAGGAGGGACTACGCCGGGACATCCAGCGCGAGATCGCGGGACGGAAGTTCGCCGCATCGCTGGATGAGCTCATTCGTCTAGCGGTGCTCATGGAACAACATCTCGACACCGTGCCAACGTCTCGCGGATCCGGCTCCCTTCCCCCCCGGACGCCGCCGTGGAGGGAGACCACCCCGCCGCCAGTCCTTCGAGAGCCGGAGGTGAACCCATGCAGTTGGGACGTGCCCACCTGCCAGCGCAGGAGCGCGGCGTTGTGCCCAGTTGGGACTGTGCGGATATTGCGGGAACTCGGCGCATTCGCTCCAGGACTGTGGCGCAAGACCTGATCGCCGGGGACAGTCTGCGCGGACGCCATCCTCCCCGCTGCGTGCTGAAGCCAAGGGTATTGTGAGCCAAGGGTATAAGTGAGGGTATCAGGGGTGGTGTCACATGACTCACTTAAGGTTAACACTGTTTTGTTTTTGGAAGGTTCGCCGGTGACGGCCCCTGCTCTGGTGGACTCTGGGGCAGACGGCAATTTCAATGACAGGAGCTTCTGCCGCCGATGGGGCATTCCTGAGAGGACCCTCAAGACCTCCATTTCGTTTCAGGCCGTCGACGGAAGCCCTCTACCCTCGGGGGGGGGGGGTGCAAAATCTCTACACCTCCCCTATGGATAGGGGTTGGAGAGGAGCATTTTGAACAGATTGAATTTCTCATTATCTCCTCTCCTTCCATACCTATTGTTCTAGGGCTGCCCTGGCTGAGATGACATGACCCCACCATATCCTGGGCCCTGCTGCGGATCCGGTCATGGTCATCCCGGTGCCAACAGGAGTGCACTCAACCACCTCCCTGCCATCTGTTTTCCTCATCCCGGGTGTCCCATAAGGCCCAGTTGTCTCCTCAGGTACTGCACGTATATTCAGACATGGCCGAGGTCTTTAGTAAGCACCGTGCCGATACGCTTCCCCCCCCATTGTCCCAATTGCGCCATTGACCTGGTGCCGGGGGCTAAATTACCACACGCGCGTCCGTACCCCCATCAGTTGCTGAGACGCGGGCCATGCAGGCCTACATCGAGGAGGCCCTGCGGAATGGCTTTATTCGGCCCTCCAAATCTCTGGCCGCATCATGGTTCTTCTTTGTACCCAAACAAGGGGGCAAACTGTGTCCGTGCATTGATTTTAGGGAGCTTAACAAGGCAACGAAACGGTTCCCTTAGCCTTTCAAGTTGGTTCCCTCCAACTTGGAACTGCTTCACAGGGCGCGTGTGTTCTCTAAATTAGACCTGTGCAACGCATACAACCTGGTCCGGATTCGGAAGGGAGATGAATGGAAGATCGGGTTTATTACCACCTCAGGGCATTACGAATACCATGTGATGCCCTTCGGCCTCACTAACGCCCCTGCGGTCTTCCAGGCCTTCATTAACAATGTGCTTTGTAAGTTCTTACATCAAGGGGTCATCGTGTATCTTAACAACGTGCTGGTATTTTCGGGGGATCTGACCTCCCATGTCGCCCTAGTTTGGTGTGTTCTCTCGTCTCCTCGCCAACGGGTTATACATTAAGGGGGAGAAGTGTGTTTTTCACCGCAAGACCATATCATTTTTGGGTTTTGTCATTTCCTCTAAGGGGATTGAGATATAACCCGGCAAAGTTCAGTCAGTCCTGGACTGGCCGACACTGGCCTCACCCCGGGATCTTCAACGTTTCTTAGGCTTCGCAAACTTTTACGACGTTTTATAACAAGGTTTAGTGAGGTGGTGCTTCCGCTCACCGCCTGCCTTAAGGGGAGCCCCTCTGCACTGCACTGGAGCTCGGAGGTGGATCGGGCCTTTAACACCCTCAAAAGACTGTTCAAAAAACTGTGTTTTTCACCGCAAGACCATATCAATTTTGGGTTTTGTCACCCTCAAAAGACTGTTCACTACTGAACCAGTCCTGGCCCATCTAGACCCCAAGCACCAGTTCATTGTAGAGGTAGACGCATGCTGTAGTTGGGCTGGTGCCGTTCTATCCCAGTCCACAGGAAACCTAACCAAAGCGCGGCCGATTGCATATTTTTCTCGTAAGTTCATTCCGGCCGAGTGCAACTACGGGATCGGGGACCGTGAGCTTTTAGCAATGAAGCTAGCCTTGGAGGAGTAGCAACACTGGCTCACGGGGTTCCCACACCCGGTTCTCATCCTCACAGACCACAAAAACCTGGAGTTTGTAAAGCGTGCCCGCCAGGCCCACTGGGCATTATTCTTTAACCAGTTCGACCTGCAGATCTCGTTCCGTCCAGGTTCGGAAAACAGCTGGGCTGATGCTCTGTCTCGGCTCCATGGTCCATCCGTTTCCGACCAGGATCGGGGGAGCCCCATCATCCCCGCACATAGGTTCCTGGGAAGGTTCCAGTGGGACCTGGACACCCAGATCCAAGAGGCGTCGTGCAACATCACCATCCCTCCAAATCGTCCAGAGGGAGTGAGATATGTCCCCCTTCCATTCCGTTCCCGCATCATCACGTGGGCTTACTCCGCTCTAAGCACTGGCCACCCGGGTGTTTTACGCACCCTCCAGTTTATCCAACGGAATTACTGGTGGGAGTCCTTGCAGGCGGACGTACAATCCTTGGTTTAAGGTTGGTGACATGGTCTGGCTCAGTACCCGGGATATCAGGTGTTGTCGAGGTACGCGTAAGTTCCTGCCCCGGTTTCTGGGCCCATACTGGGTGGAGGCCATCGTTAATGAGGTCGCCGTGCGCCTTCAGCTCCCATGCCACCTGCGTGTGCACCCCACTTTTCACGTCTCCCTTCTTAGCCGTTTGTTGCAGGTCTGGATACCAATTGGAGAGAGTCCAATAGAGAGACAGACGAGGAGCAGGAGACCAACGTCTACTCGGTTGCCTCTCTGTTGGACTCCCGCCGGCGCCGGGGCAAGGTGCAATACCTAGTGGATTGGAAGGGTTTCGGTCCTGAGGAAAGGAGCTGGGTCCCAGCGGAGGACATCTTGGACCCAAACATGATCCAGGAGTTCCACCAGGATCACCCTGACCGCCCGCCCCACGGCCTAGAGGTCAGCTGCCCCGCCAAGGTTGACGGACAGGTTCCTTCTTAGGGGGAGCCACCTTTTTCTGGGGGGGGTGATGTCACACGTTCACGCTCCGCTTCCCTACTCACCACTCTGCACACACCCACTTCTTCATGTACACATACACGCCCCTCTTCTCTGCACTCCACTCCACACACACCCACTTCCACACCTGCCGCTCATTCCCTGCATATTAGTTTCGGGTGCGTCCCATCAGCTGGATTGGCTTCTTAAGCCGCCGTCCCGGACTCCTCGGCGCAGAGTTTTTTGGTTTTCATTTTGGTCGGATCTCCTGTCTGTGCTCAAGGTGCACCTGTCGATGGCGCTTTCGGCTTGTGAACGCGATCCCCGAGTGACGTAAGATCCCTCGGCATCCCCGGCCCTTACGCCCGGCTCGGACGAGAGCCTCGGCGCTTGGTGACTTTGAACTCTTTTTCTTTTATTACTCAGTGAGCTTTTTCGTTATTGGGGTGTTCCCCCACTGCTCCTACAAGGGAGAAAATAAACTCTGTTTTTTCTCAACGTACCACGCTTCCTCGTTCTCTCCGGCAGCGGGTCCGTAACGTGACAATTTTTGACTTCTGATCTGGCCTTAAAATGAACTCTAGCTTAATCACTTTATTACATTTAAAGGCAAATGTCTGAATAAGGAAAAGAAAACGAATTAGACGAGAAGATATCAGAAAAGTAGAACAAAGATTGTGAAACTAGTAATATAATACCCTGCTCATTTGTTAGATTAACTCATTGGATGTCCACCTGTTAGTTTTAGTTAAATTAAGCTTTCTATCTGCTCTGTGGTAGGTAGGGGATAAGTGGTAGGGGATAAAAAAACAAGCAAAATATATTTAAAAAAAACAAACACCTTTTTTAAAGACCTCCCCTATATTGTGTTAAATTACTTTATCCTAAATTAATTCTGCTTGTGAATTGTAATTAATTTTGTTTTCTATGGATAAATTGCCAATTTTCTACTAAATTTTAATTACTACTAATTAGTTAATAATTTTTTTATTCATGTGTTTTCATCAATTTTGAACAATTGTGCGAAATTTCAGCTTAATCGGATAATGGGAAGTGGGTGAAATAGCGTTTGCAATCTATTTACCAGACACACAAACAGATGAAGCTAATATAGGGGTGGTAAATAAAAAAAAACGTAAGCATGTTTTACATTGGCGGCACGGTGACATAGTGGTTAGCACGTTCGCCTCTCAGCGCTAGGGATTCCCGGTTCGAATCCTATCTGGGTGGAGTTTCCATGTTCTCCCCGTGTCTGCGTGGGTTCTCCGGTTTCCTCCGGTTTCCTCCCACAGTCCAAAAACATGGATCAAGTCAATTAAATTCTCAAAAAAAATTGCCCCATATAGAGTGTGTCTGTGTGAGTGAGTGTGTGCCCAGCGATGGATTGGCGCCCTCCCCTGCCCCCCCCCCCCCCCCCCCCCCCCCCCCCCCCCCCCCCCCCCCCCCCCCCCCCCCCCCCCCCCCCCCCCCCCCCCCCCCCCCCCCCCCCCCCCCCCCCCCAATATGTGCTTCTTCACGTTTGGGACTTAAGGAGGATTATAAAACACAGTTTACAGTCAATCATTTTTAAGATGTTCTGTGAGACTGGGGTCAGGTCCTTGTTTAGCCCACATTTTATTCATATTAAACAGCGATATTACTATATTTTAAAAGCATTCTCCTAATAGCAGTGTGCCTAATGCAAACCAAATACATAGCCTGAATACATTACTTAAAATTAATGTAGCCATATAGTGTAAGTAAATACTGTATAGTTGTTTCCAAAAAGACAGCACATCTTAAAGTGTTGAGCAATACATGGGACAAGGATTCTGTACACCTAGGTACATATACAGTACATTTATACATTATAAGAATTGCATAAAACAACAAGGGACCCTATAGATTCTTTATAACAGTAAGTTCATTTTAATCATTCACCTGACAAACATGAGACCTGTAAATGGCTGTCACTTATTTACTGACATGAATGTGTTTATTTTCTCTCTCTCTCTCTCTCTCTCTCTCTCTCTCTCGCGGGCACTTTTTTATGTTACAGCATACAAATTCAGATTGTAGAGCGCATTAGCACCATTGACCTCATTATTGAAACACACCTCATTCACTCCACAGACTTGTACAACTGAACACTAATGCATAAAAGCCATTATTCTTGCTGTTTGAGTGCCCTTCGTTTATTAGAGTGCATGCACTACCATTTTAATGGGGGATCGCTCACCGGGTGGGTGGTTGGCTAGCTGACGTGTTTTTTGAGAGTGTGTTTGAGAAAGATGGTAATTAGTGACCGTGGCTGGTAAGGGTTATGAGAGAGTTGTTGCAAAGCTGATGAAAATGTCGTATATACTTCTACCATGAAAAAAGAATAAGAGCAACAAAAGCACAGCTACAGAAAAGAAACCAGTGGAAATGAATAAGTGTGTGAGTAAGCAAGGCTGAGAGGGAGGTTAATGGATAAACTTGCAGAATGTAAGAGGATAAAATGATGAAGAGACACATGGACAGACAGGGTAGCGGGTGTTGGAGAAAGTTGTTTTTTGTTGTTTTTGTTTTCATGAGTTTTTCATGAAATCATAATTGGGCTGATTTCTGTGTCATGATCACGTATAGTTTACCAAAAGACAACTTATTATAATTCATGCTTGTTTATGTTTGTATTTTACTTTTCTAGTTGATGCTATTTGTTTACTTATCTGTGTATATATGTATTTTTCACCGGTAACGACACAGGCATCTCCCAGGAGATAATACGATGATATACAAGAGGCATCATTGTGGAAAAAAAATATTTCTCTGCTTTTAATCACATTTCAACAAAAAGTGGCATGTTCAAAATTATTCATACCCTTCTCAATAATTATTAGAAAAGCGTGTATTGGCTATTACAGCAATCAAACGCTTCCTGTAATTGCTGACCAGCTTTTTGCATGTCTCCACTGGTATTTTTGCCCATTCATCTTAAGCGATGAGCTCCAACTATTTGAGGTTAGAGGGTCTCCTTGCCATCACCCTGATCTTTAGCTCCCTCCACAGATTCTCAATTGGATTCAAGTCAGGATTCTGGCTGGGCCACTGCAAAACGTTTTTGTCATTTCGTCACCAATTTTGCTGTGTGTTTTGGGTCATTGTCGTGCTGAAATGTCTAGTGGTTCCCAAGGCCAAGTTTCTTTGCAGACTGCCTGATGTTGTTGTTGAGAAACTCGATGTATTTCCCTTTATTCATGGTGCCCTTTACTGCGATGAAGTTCCCTGGTCCATTGGCTGAAAAACACCCCCAAAACATTAGGTTCCCACCACCATGTTTGACAGTGGGGATGGTATTCTTAGGACTGAAGGCTTCTCCTTTTTTACACCAAATAAAGGATACATCATTGTGGCCAAACAATTCAATATTTGTTTCATTTGACCATAAAGCAGAAGACCAGAAGTCTTCTTTTTTGTCCAGATGAGCACTTGCAAAGGTCAAGTGGGCTTATTGTGCCTTTTCTGTAGAAGTGGCGTACTCCTTGGTCTGTGTCCATGGAACCCAGCAGTGTGCAGTGTCCGTTGGACTGTCTGCCTTGAGATGTTGCCACCAGCAGAGCCCAGATTCATCAGGATGGCCTTGGTGGTGATCCTTGTATTTTTCCATCACCTCTATCACTATCCTCCTGGCCAGCACAGGTGTCACTTTTGGCTTCCAACCACATCTTCTACTTCTTGTATTTTTTAATAATACTTTGCACTGTAGCCACTGGAACTTGAAAACATTTTGATATGGCCTTATAGCCCTTTCCTGACTTGTGAGTGGCCACAATGCACAGCCACAGGTCCTTAGTAAGCTTCTTTGTCTTTGCCATGACTGTCCACAAACCAACTGCAGAGAGCTACTGTTTTTCACCTGTTGAGTTGATTAAAACAGCTGTTCCCAATAAATCAGGGTAATTAGGATGCTTTAAAACAGCTTGGACTATCTGGAATGGTATAGATATTTGGATTTACCCATAGACTGTGACAGTTTGCAAAGGGTATGAATAATTTTGGACATGCCACTTTTTGTTCAAATATGAATAAAAGCTAAAAAAAAATATTTTCAACAATGATGCCTCTTGTACATCATCGTATTATCTCCTGGGAGATGCCTGTGTTGTTTCTGTTCAAAAATAAAATTTCTGATTGAATAAAAGTAAATTTAAGTCAAAATTTGCCAGGGGCATGAATAATGCCTGGTTTGTATATATGGTTATTATTTAAGCTTTGCATTTTTTTTTTCTAGTGCTGGCCATTGTAAACTAACTGTTATGCCTATTGAGACAATACACTTATATTTGTCTCTGTTTTTTGATTTCCTATATTTATTATGCCACCCCAAACAAAATAGATCATATGATTTAGATTAGAATGAATCTTCATCTATGTATAATATGTTTTTTGATAAAGCACATATTCAGATGCTGTGCAGACATATATCATGTGGAAATAAATGTCTGGATAGCAATTCTCAAACATGCTTACCCCAAAGCTTTGGCTGTGCCTGCCACATCCATGTTCTTGTTGGCCACCAAGCCTTTGGTTATACTTTGCCAACAGTAACTCCTTTGATCACTCCTGTTTAAGTAACTCTGACAGATGTCAACTCAATGCCAGTGTTACATTCTTTTCAGGTAAGCTCGTTTAAGACAACATCATTTTCTAAATAGATGTTTTTTTTTTGACTATGTCCACTATGGGGTTTGGGTATCACTAAGTAGCATTCTGTTTTCTTCCTCTTTTGCTGAGTTTTAATGACTAGCTGGCCTGCATTAACCACGACAGGGCGCCACTACCGTCAGCTAAGAACAGGAAACTAAGACTACATTTCGCACAGGATTACCGAAATTGTCCAGTAGAACATTGTTCCTCTTAGAATCAACTGAGCATGCAATAGCCTACCTGAGTATTGTTGCTGACCATTTTCATCTGTTCATGACCACAGTGTACCATCTTCTGATAGTACTTTTAGCTGGATAATGCACCATGCTACAAAGCTCATTGTGTTAGGAATGTGGTGGCGCTGGGAAAGAAGGCAGAGCCGTCTGTATTGGGGTTTGATTACTAATTATTGCACATGACGCCGCTCCACCTGATGAAATGTGCGCACTTTAAAACCAGGAAAAAATGTCGTGGGGAGAGAGATCTCACAACGCGCTGTAGGAAGCGATGACAAAGGAATTCATCAGCCAACACTGTACTTTAATGTATATTAAATATGTATGAATAAAGCTAGTCCTGAGCTTCTAAACTCCTATCTCCGGTCCATGTTCTTTGAATGTTCAAGAACAAATATTACATCCAATATTATATTGGATATAAAAGATTTATCCCAAAACCATTAATCTGTAAAATTATTCACATACAGCTTTATTAGGTGATGTAACAGTCCTAATGCATTGCTTAATTTTTGACAGCCCTAAATGGTGCAATGGGTAAACTAGCAATATGTACTGAAACTCAGACTCCTTAAATACTATAATCCTGATCATAAAAATATTTTTAAAAAATAATTATGTAAATATAAGTCAAACATAAACTTTATTTATTTATTTTGTTAGCTGGTAGTTTTTCAGACTGTGTGTCAAACATGCCTTGGGTCTGTCTTCATTTACAATAACACTGTTTGAGTTGAAGGCAGAATAAGGGAACAATGAGAACAAGCAGATGGGATGGCCAGATCGAGTGGGCTAGTTAGATAAGATTGGCTAGCTGGCGGTTCTTATCTAGAAGAGTTTGGTTCAGCTTTCACCATCAATCAGTGTGAAACATCTTAAAGCCAGCAAAAACATCTTAAAGGCAGCATCTGAGCAAAGATGATATTCTGTCCTTAATCTTTCCTGTCACATGTATCACATTGTTGCTAGATAACTGAGATGTAATTAAAAAACTGGGTTTATCATTGTTAAAAAACTATTATGCTAAGATGCTGGCAAAAGGCAAAAACATAAACATCCTCATTTGCCACGTTTAACATTCCATCTTTTCTATCCATCCATTATCTTCCGCTTTATCCTCCTAATTCCAAACTCCACCCAGATTGGGATTCGAACCTGGATCCCTAGCGCTGAGAGGCGAATGTGCTAACCACTAAGCCCCCTTCCATCTTTATGTTTTTTTTTTTTTTTGTTTGCTTGTTTTTTAAACCTAGTCTATAAAACGCTAAACAATGTACACTGTTTCTATTATTTTAACAAATACAAATAGTAATATAAGATCTAAAAAATATAGCATACATGAATAGATTCAGGCGGCACGGTGGCTTAGTGGTTAGCACGTTCGCCTCTCAGCGATAGGGATTCCCGGTTCGAATCCCCATCTGGGTGGAGTTTCCATGTTCTCCCCGTGTCTGTGTGGGTTTCCTCCGGGTTCTCCGGTTTCCTCCCACAGTCCAAAAACATGGATCAAGTTAATTGAATTCTCAAAATTGCCCCATATAGAGTGTGTCTGTGTGAGTGAGTGTGTGCCCAGCGATGGATTGGCGCCCTGTCCTGGGTCTATCTGCCCAGCGCCCAAGACGTTCTCCCCTGGATGGGCATGGGGAACCCCACCGCGACCCTAATAGAGGATAAGCGGGAGATAATGAATGAATATGTATGTAAAAAACAACAAAAATGAAACATACAAAATCTGTTGAGTGGTGGGATTGGTAGGATGCACTGTCAACTCAAAAATGCCGAAATAATAGCAGTAAAATGTTCAGCTGGTTAGGTCTATGTCATAATTTATCATTATCCTCTTTATATAAACAGAAGTTCTAATTTATACAGAAATGTCCAACAAATATTAATGTTTTATTTATATAATTTTGTGGTACAGATAGGATGTTAAAATAATCATGGAGCTAAATGTCTTGCCTTGTCTAAAATGCACCTTATTTATTTGTGAATCTAATCTTTTAATTATCAATTATTTTACTTATTTTGTTTTTGATTCGGCGACACGGTGGCTTAGTGGTTAGCATGTTCGCCTCTCAGCGCTTGGGATTCCCGGTTCGAATCCCCATCTGGGTGGAGTTTCCATGTTCTCCCTGTGTCTGCGTGGGTTTTCTCCGGGTTCTCCGGTTTCCTCCCACAGTCCAAAAACATGGATGAAGTCAATTGAGTTCTCCAAATTGCCCCATATAGAGTGTGTTTGCTTGAATGAGAGTGTGCCCAGTGATGGATTGGTGCCCTGTCCTGGGTGTATCTGCCCAGCGCCCGAAACGTTCTTCCCTGGATAGGCATGGGGAACCCACCCTAATATAGGATAAACCGGAGGATAATGGATGGATGGATGGATGGATAGATGTTTTTGATTCAACTCTTTATAAAACAATAAATTATTAATTTTTTTTTAAGATAATAGAACATTCTGACGTGACTATGGCCTGCCTGTGCTCTTCTTTATTATTTTAAACTAGAATGAAACCAAATCCCCAATTTCCATCAACCCCTGTCGTTCAGTCTTTCTCAGTCCTTTGATTCTCCATCCACTGCATGAGAGACAGCCACCATCTGCTTCAAACAAACAACTATTTTACATGACCCTTGAGCCCATGCGCTTTACATTAATTACAATACATATTTTAACAAGACACCTTATACCTACCTTTACATATTCCTTTACCAGCGACGGAAAATTATAATATTGAACTAATGTCATTTTAGTAATGATTCATTTCACACAAATAAAACAGTGAATGACTTTTTTACCTGCTGTTTCTGATAACAAATTGTTTTTTTCCACAAAATTTCCTGGATTTATATTATTGTCTTTTATTTCTTAGCTATAATGATGTTGGATAAGATAACTAGTTATTGTCTTAGTGGTTGTTTGGCATAAATGACTTGGATATTAAAATGTGTTAAAAGTATACATAGTAGCAATTTTTTGAAGTTTAAAAGTAATGAATAATGTTACTGACATAGTATGTGATATAATACAGACATGGCAGTGTTTTTTTTATGGCAACAGTTTAGGAAAGACCCTGATATGTTGTTCTAGGGTGAATATGTGATCAAAGCTTATTCGTGAATTAGTTTTGCATAATAGACCCCAAATATATGAAGGACTGATCTTAACCTTACTAAAGCTTAATTGATCTAACATATAAATAATATTTTATCTGCATGAGTTGACACAGTTTAACATCTTAAAAATTCAAAAGAGTGGGAGAAAGGTTATGACAGCAGTATATAGTATATATGTAGTCAGTGTCAATTCTAAAGTCTCATTTTAATTCACCATATAAAAATAATAAGTGAGACATTGGGTACAAATTTGACAATTTACAAAAAACAAACAAACATATAAAAAGGTAAGTAGAGGTTTTATAAGCAAGAAAAAAGCTTGCTTCATTTAATGAAAACAAAGGGGGGAAACATAATAAAAGACAGAACAAATAAAGAGAAAAAAGGAAGGAGTTTGGTTGGTTTTCAGCCACCTGCCTAATTTTTATTTTAAATTCTCTTCAGTAAAAGTAAATAGGGCTTTCAGCTGGGAGTGACATAAAAGCTAATGTCAAACTACACAACAGGATGTTAGATTTGGATGTGTGTACATCCAAATATATATTTAAATGTACCAAATATCTACCTTTTTACATGCCTTAACACATACACACAGCTATAAAAACATTATGACAAGTGTTTGAATTAAATTGTGGAAATATACATATAACAATTCCTATTGGCTAAACAGTTCAATGCAACACCACACTGCCCTCCCAAGAGCAAACATTCTGAATCGCTTACCCCTTCAGCAGTAAGCAATCGTACAGGCAGCAAGATCATCTGTACTGTCCAAATGGCTCTTTTGTCGATAAGCTGGCAATGTTAGTGCTAAACTTGTTTAATGCAACATCAGCACTTTTGGCTGATGCTGTGTCTAGCGGCACCAACTGGCTTTTAGGCTCATATGTGGTAAAGGATGTGAAGTTGTCATCATACACAATAATAAGGCGACAAGGGTCTTTACTGCACAAATGTCATTGAATGATGGTGCCCCTGTGGGTTCACAAAATTGTATACTGACTTCTGTTGCATGCAAGCTCCACTTTGGTGACCATGTGTGCTCATGTGGTAATAAGCATTTGCATGTATCTGGACTTTTCAGTTCAGTTCAGTGTCCAGAAATTTGAGTATTGTCCACAGCTCTTTTCCCACCACTGTTGTGTCACACACCCACACAATTAGAGACAGCTGCAGCTCTCAGTTGTGCTGTCGTGCGGTCCTCATCATGGAAAGCTGTATGGCAGGTATCTTAAATTTACGACCAACTTGCCGCTCTGGGGATGTAGTGGAGTGTTACACTTTTTAAATTGTCTATCAGACATTGCCTCATTGTTATTTCATTTTGGTCAGGCATCACATACACACTCTTTTCAGTTTGGAAGATCTTAATTTCTATATGCAACTGCGGTGCTGAGCCTGATTAATGCTCTACACACTGTGCAGCAGTGCATATAGCGAACTACATCTGCATTCCAGGTCAATAAATCAGCTGGAAGCGACACTTCACTATTTAGAATATCTGACTTTCACTTGTCCATGTACCGCTTGTTGTAGCACTTCTTGCGCATGGCACCAACAGCTGATGGAGTTGAGTTCATGGAAGTGGCCTCTTCCATCAATACTGCAGCCAAGTTCATGTTCCTCAAAACTAGCCCATTGTGCTTTTATAGAGCTCTGCATGCCAGTACATGTACAATACATGAACTTTTACCAGCGTGTATCCACTCTCTTACCACTCTCAACCCCTTATCTCTCTGCTGCATGGGACTGAGCTACTTGTTGCATACAGGATCTATTAGCTCGGGTTGAAGAACAGTTCTTTACCATCTCTTGTGATTTGTTGGTGTACAGAGTCTGCAGCCTTTAACTTTACATGATCTTCTTGAAAGAACATTTTTTATCATCAATGTTTAAATGCCACCATGACTACTAGTAGTTTCTGCCTTGTGACACAGTATTTGTGCTCTGGCTTTGACAGTGTTGAAATAAAGTATACTGGTACTTTTTCTTCACCATTCTGGATATTTCAACACCATGGTCCATGGTTACGATAGCCACAATGAATGACTGCCCCATTAATAGCGGTAACAAAATTACCATGACAATGACTGTGTGAAGCTTATAGAAAACAGTGCTTTGCTGTTTGTTACACTTTTACAATTCTACAAATGTGGCTTCCCTTCACCATCCTACCATCAAAGTGACAAAGTCTCTCACAAACTGCCGGCATAATAAAGCCTGCTTTAACTTGTTCTTTTCTCATTGCACATTATGCACATGATGGGTTCAGTGTCAGTGTCCTTAGAGCTACAAGTTAAATGTGCTGTTTAAATCACTCTGATGTCAAAGCATTCTTGCTTATCACCCAGCACCAGAAGGGATCATGCCTGGTCCATTTTTATGCCGCACCGGAATTTGGATAGGGTTCTCAAATAGATATGTTTATAGTCATGTTTATCCTAATTTCTGAGTTTCTGCAACCACTATAGCAAACTATGTGCATTAAGGACACAGGCATGTGATTTGCAACAAAACATTGTTTTTGTGTAAGTCTTGAAACAAAGCACTTTTAAATGGGTAGCACCAATCTCCACTTTATAGTAAAATTCACATAAGACACACAAGTAAACTAGCATATAAATACATGCACAGTGCTCCTATGTGCTAGCTATAGCTATCACTCTTTATATGTGTCTTGCTGAGAACTCTTAATCTTCAAAACACACAAAGATGTTATTGACAGCACCAGCAGTTAAGGCAATTAACTCCCTTGTTTCTTCAGCTCTGCTTCCCATTCAGGTGTTTAATTGTCAGGAGCACCGTCACACTCACAATTTTTCGCCATAGTGATGGTTGTTATAAGCAGTTGTATTTCTGGCTAACCAGAGAACATTCATTTGAAAGTCTATCTTTTCTTGTATTTGTCTTGTAGATTATCTGTATAATTTATTGACATGTGAGATTACAGATAAAATAAAAAATATTGAATTTGAGAGCATAATAAACCTGAACAAAAAAATGTTTTCTGGAAATTATGTTAAATAAGGATTATGTAAAATTATTACAATACTGTTACAAAATAATCATCAGTTCTCTGTTCTAAAATTTTAGTTTTATTCTTTGAACATTTCATATCTGAAGTGCAAATATTTTAATTTTTAGGTATTTAATCTCAAAATACAAATGGATGATATCAGTAAAAGAAAAAAAATCAAACTGGACATATTTATTGAGTTCATTTTACTGAAAAAAAAATAATAATAAAACTAAAATTAAATCTATTTCCCTGGCTGTATTTTTGGTCCTCTGTGACCTGTAGTAAGGAAGCATCTAAATTTTATGAACTGTGGGCTCAGCAGAACAGTGACTCAAAAAGTTACAATATGACTCAGCAGTTCCAAAACCATTACTTTCTTCTGTATGCACACACATACACTTACATTCACATTCATGCACACACAAAAAACTATGTTCAGTGTGTGAAATTACCTGGAATGGCCCGCTGGGATAAACCACCACGTTAGCTTTCTTCCAATTTGGACCTTGTTGGCCTGACAGTGTCCATGCTAGAGAATCCACTGTGGCAATGCTCTTTACTCTCAGGAGGACATTCAGAGTTCCTGAAAGTGAAAAAAATTGAAACCATATCTTATTTAAAATATTCATTCATTCATTATCTTCCACTTTATCCTCTATTAGGGTTGCGTTGGGGTTCCCCATGCCCATCCAGGGGAGAACGTCTCGGGCGCTGGCCAGGACAGGGCGCCAATCTATCGCTGGGCACACACTCACTCACACAAACACACTCTATAGGGGGCAATTTGGAGAAATCAATTGACTTGATCCATGTTTTTGGACTGTGGGAGGAAACCGGAGAACCCGGAGGAAACCCACGCGGGCACGGGGAGAACATGGAAATTCCACCCAGATGGGGATTTGAACCGGGACTCCCTAGTGCTGAGAGAAAACATGTGTTATAAACCATTACATTCAAAAAATATTTTTTTACCTGCTAGATCACTGGCCACATGAGAAGTTAAGACCTTTTTTTTTTTCAAACGCAATTAAGTACTTGATCAGATTTCTAAAAAAAAGTTTACACCTTTTAAGAGAATTCCAGTTTTGGAATGAAACTCTGCTCAGTAAATTTCTTAAAGACATAGTTTTAGGTGTTTGCTAAAACAAATAAAAAAAAAAGTGGATGGATGTGTAGGTCTCAAGTGCTATAAGCACCTAAATACATTTTAAAGATTTTTCCTTAAAATTCCTTAAATTTTACATTTGATTAAACTGCTTTATGTTTGGATTATCCTGTAAAAAAAATATTGTGTAATGTTAATTCTACCATTCACTGGTACATTTGGCATGTACATATCATGTACAACAATTATGATTCAATGTTCGGCTCAGACTTTTAAAGTAATCTTAAGAGAAAATAACATAATTGACAAAGTAAGAGACAAAGAAAGTAGAAAATGGAAAAGTTGACATTCATGAAAAAGATTATACTACTATCTTACAACAAAAAGTAACAAATAGTGCAATGATCCTTTTCTAGCTGAAATCTGTTCTCGCTACGTTGCTCATATCCTAATGCTCAAGTTAATCATTAGAACATGTGTGCACTGTACTGGATATAAGACAATTTAAAGACCAAGTCGGAATGATGAAGATTACAGATGCTAATAATGATCTGGTACACTGGTAAATGCCAGATATTTTCAAAAAGCAAGGCAAACTTCAAGAACTAGCAAAAAAATTTGTAAGCACCACTCTGAAAAGCAAGTAAAATCTTTAAAACACCAAAGCTGAAAACCAAAGTTGCTGCAGTATAGGAAGTAATTTCTTTGTAACATCACCAGCTCTATATATTCTGTTGCCTTGATGTAAATATATGCTGAGAAAGACCCCTCCAGGTTCTTTCTGATCATGATTAATGTGCTTTGGATTTTAATTAGAATTTTCATTAAGGTTGTAGTGTCTGCCCAAAGTCTCTTAAATTGCAATGGAATTAATAAAACATATCCTATGGAATAACCAGCAGTTCAGGCCCCATGTACTTTTAATGGGACTTTTTGTTTTTAGCATTAAGAAAACTTGTTATTCTTTTCCAATTATTAGAGGAAATAGGGGGCTTTCCCATGCCCATCCAGGGGTGAATGTTTTGGGGTGCCACACACATACTCTATAGGGACAATTAGAGCAGCCAGTTCACCTTGAATCCATGGTTTAGGACTGTGGGAGGAAACCAGAGAACCTGGAGAAAACTCATGCAGACACGGGGAGAACATGGAAACTCCACCCAGATTGGGATTCGTACCTGGATTCCTAGTGCTAAGAGATGGACATGCTAACCATTACACCACTGTGCTGCCCAAATAGCATATGTCAACCTACCTTTAGATGTTCATGGTATTCAATAAATACAGTCAAGCCCAAAATTATTCATACCGCTGGAAAATTTTGACTTACATTTACTTTTATTCAACCAGCAATTTTATTTTTGACTGGAAATGACACAGGCATCTCCCAGGAGATAATACAATGATGTCCAAGAGGCATCATTGTGGTAAAAAAAATATTTCTCAGCTTTTATTAACATTTAAACAAAAACTGGCTTGTCGAAAATTATTCATAGAAAAGCCTTTATTGGCTATTACAGCAATCAAACGCTTCCTGAAATTGCTGACCAGCTTTTTGCATTTCTCCACTGGTATTTTTGCCCATTCATCTTTAGAGATGAGCTCAAACTCTTTGAGTTTGGAGGGTCTCCTTGCCATGACCCTCATCTTTAGCTCCCTCTACAGATTCTCAATTGGATTCATGTAAGGACTCTGGCTGAGCCACTGCAAAACGTTAATGTTTTTGTCTGTTAACCATTTCTTCACCACTTTTGCTGTGTGTTTTGCTGAAATGGCCACTGGTTCCAAAGGCCAAGTTTCTCTGCCTGATGTTGTTGTTGAGAATCTTGATGTATTGCTCTTTTTTCATGGTGCCATTTACTGCAATCAAGTTCCCTGGTCCATTGGCTGAAAAACACCAAAACCAGGCTTCTCCCTTTTTACGGAAGGGCACATCATCGTACTCCTTGGTCTGCGTCCGTGGAATCCAGCAGTGCGCAGTGTTCATTGGACTGTCTGCCAAGAGATGTTGCCACCAGCAGATCCCAGATTCACCAGAATGGCCGTGGTGGTGATCCTTGGATTTTTCTTCTCTCCTTGGATTCACCTCTCTCACTATCCTACTGGCCAGCACAGGTGTCACTTTTGGCTTCCGACCACATCTTCTGAGATTTTCCACAGTGCGGAACTTCTTGTAATTTTAATAATATTTTGCACTCTAACCACTGGAACTTTTGGAACATTTTGATATGGCCTTATAGCCCTTTCCTGACTTTTGAGCGGCCACAATGCACAGCCGCAGGTCCTTAGTGAGCTCCTTTGTCTTAGCCATGACTGTCCACAAACCAACTGCAGAGAGCTGCTGTTTTTCACCTGTTGAGTTGATTAAAACAGATGTTCCCAATGAATCAGGGTAATTAGGATGCTTTGGATTTTCCCATTGACTGTGACAGATTGCAAAGGGTATGAATAATTTTGGACATGCCACTTTTTGTTCAAATATCAATAAAAGATAAAAAAAAAAAAATTCCACAATGATACCTCTTGTACATCATCGTATTATCTCCTGGGAGATGCCTGTGTTGCTTCTGGTCGAAAATAAAATTTCTGATCAAATAAAAGTAAATTTAAGTCAAATTTGCCAGGGGTATGAACCATTCGGGCTTGACTGTAAATATACAATCTGTAAAAAGTAATTGCATTGCAAGCGCATATTTTGCAATAAATATTCCTAAATTGCAAATTTTAATAAGCAGATGGTCGTCTATAAGCATCTATAAGCACAAAATGAATGACTGTGACTTTTAATATATGTCTTGTCGCACTGCAGAATGAAAGCTTGAAATGAACATCTATCAGTACATGACTGATTTTAAGCTATAACCTCCTTTATCTTTGACTAGTGAAAAGAGCATCAAGATTTTAAAACAGTAAATATGTATTAAATATGATAACAAACACCAATAAACCATAACTATAATATTGTTAACATGATTTTGATGTTGTGTCAGATCAAAGAATATACTGTTTGTAAGTCTGCCTTCAGTGTTTCATCTTTATTTGCACATTTGCTTTGACCTCTTTGTTACTGTGGTTTCTCCTCTATTTACCTCAACTAAACTATTTTGAATTTAGCATATGTCAAATAATACAACTGAACAGTCATATAGTACTGAAATTTTATTCTCTTATGTATACACTATGTTAATGCTGAAGCCAGTTTTACAAAATACATTACAATGTCACCTATGCACTTCATTGGTAGTGTTAATTTGTAATATTATTTTAATGTGACTTTACATTTAGTAAAAAATGGATCATAGAATCTCATATATATGAATATTTATAAAAATGTAAACTTCAATCATTTCAACAATGTGCAATGATTATAGAAATTCCAGCAAAACCTTGAACTTATGACAGCACTGCAATGTAGTCACTTGTGGTTAGTGCATTTCCTTTTAGCTTTGAAAATCAGCATTGATAGTACTGAGTTAAAAAAAAAAAAACATTTAAAATATCCATGCCACAGACAAGGTGGTGAGTTCATGGCGTCAACTGTAGACATTGTGTAATCTAGGCCTAATATGTCATAGAACAGGTCCCTAACTGTGCTGACTAGTGGTGTGGTGTCACGTTTGCTCCCATCCTTTTCCAAAGAGCTGACCGTGGTGCTTTCTAAGGGAGCTAGTGAGGACAAAAGCTTCTTCTAGTGTCTTAGCACAGTTGGTGCAGGTACATACAGATTGGGTTAGGGCTGTGTACATGAGGAGTGTCTAAAGTGTAATGTGGCACTGATATCTAAAATGTACTATGAGCTTAAATGCCTATTAGGGGTGCTAAAAAAAATCGATTCTTCAATGATGTTCAAGAATCGTTTTTTAAAAAATGCGGTTAAGTTTTATTTTTTGGCGCCCCCTCCCGAGCGTACTGCATATCGCATTACGGATTCACTCAGCCACCGTAGACCAAGCTTGTTAACCAGCTCCCATTGTAGTTCTCTAACATGCTAGTTCATGTTAGTGGGAAGCATGGAGCAGGGGGAGAGAGGGATTCACTCATAGTTCAGCAGCAATGATTTCATGAATTTCTTTAGTGATAAAATTGAAAACATAAGGCTTAAATCATCTAATGCATCGTGTAGCATAATCAATAATCAACCCTCAACGATCTCTGAAAAATCTAGTGGTATAGAAAATAATATAGTACAAGAGTTAAATACCTTTAACCCCATATCTAAAAAAGAGCTTGTCTCATTAATTACACAATCAAAGACAACATCCTGTCTGTTAGACCCAATACCTTCAAACCTCCTTAAAGACCTCCTACCAAATATTACAGAGCCTTTTATAAACATTATAAATTCATCACTTAAAATAGGCTATGTCCCCAAAAATCTGAAGTGTGCAGTCATTAAACCATTACTTAAAAAAAACTAATTTACAGTAGAGCCTCTAATACTGTCCAAATATAGACCAATATCAAACCTTCCTTTTGTCTTTAAAATCCTAGAAAAAATTGTGTTCAACCAGCTTCTAATTAATAAAATTCATGAAGTTTTTCAGTCAAGTTTTAGGTCTCATCATAGCACTGAGACAGCCTTAATTAAAGTCGTTAATGACTTATTAATGTCCTCTGATAATAACCAAATCTTTTTCCTTGTATTATTAGATCTTAGTGCAGCTTTTGATTCTATAGACCATAACCTCTCAGTTGATAGATTAGAAAACACTGTGGGCATTACAGGATCTGCACTCCAGTGGTTTAAATCCTACCTGAAAGATCGATATCAATTTATCTGTGTTAACAACCAATGTTCTGATCTTGCTAAAGTTAAATATGGTGTTCCGCAAGGGTCATTTCTGGGTCCACTCCCATTTGCGTTTTATATGCTTCCATTGGGATCAATTATTCGTAAACATGGAATCAGTTTCCACTCTTATGCAGATGATACACAGTTATACATTTCAGCTAACCCTAATTATGTTCGTTCAGTCAGTAAGCTTGAGTACTGCATCCAAGATATTAAATTATGGATGTCAAAAAACTTCCTATTGCTAAATTCTGATAAAATAGAGTTTCTGATAGTTGAACCCAAGGACAAAATTAACAAAGCTTCTAACACTATGTTAAACCTTGATAAGTTAATTTGTAAATAATCTCAGTGTCATTATTGATTCAGATCTCTCCTTTACAAAGCACATTTTGAAGCTACGAAAAATCCTCCCCCTCCAAGATGCAAAAAAATTTATTAATGCTTTTATTACCTCAAGGTTAGATTTTTGTAATTCACTTCTGATAGGATGTTCTAATAAATCATAACATTAATTTACAACTTGGTCAAAAGGCTGCAGCTAGAGTTTTAACTAAAACCAAAAAGTTTGATCAAATCAGTCCTGTGTTATCAAACTTGCACTGGCTACCAGTTAAGTTTTGTATTGAGTACAAAATTTTATTGATAACATGAAATTCTACATAATCAGGCTCCACAGTATCTGAGTGAGCTGATTCAATCATACAAACCAATACATGAGCTCAGATCTCAAGGTGCTGGTTTACTCTTAGCTCCTAGAATAAATAAAATAACTGCTGGTGGAAGAGCGTTCTCCCACAAGGCTCCTTAACTTTGGAATAGCCTTCCAGTTACTGTTCGTGATTCTGAATCACTATTAATCTTTAAAAATAAATTAAAAACCCATTTATTTAATCTTGTGTTTAATTAATCCCCTGTAGATAAAGATGTAGATCTCAGGTTTGGCTGTGTTTGGGTGGTGATCTGTGATCAGTGTGTGCTGGCGTTTCACCTCTTCACCCACCTCATCATTAATGGGGGGGGGGGGGGGTGCTGAAATGATGCTGTTCCGGGGTGCCTTCTCAACTATGTAGAGTCTGCAGTATCTGTCTCTTTTAGTTATGCTGTTTTAGTCAGTGATGCAGGAGTCACATTCTGCACTGTATCAATCAATTACTTATTAATTAAATGTCGTGCTTTATTATTAGCTCTAACTGCCTTCCTTGTCTTTTTCTTTTAAGGTGTGACCGGCTTCCTGGAGGTGTAGTCAGACCTTCATCCATGGCTCTGCCGACAAATACTGGATGGAACCTGAATATTAATTGGACTGGCGGTCCTGCAGGACCCCTTTAATGGAGTCACATATAGTTTTCCAGTTTTTCCATTTCTTAAATATCTGCTCATTGCTGTCCTACACTATTGTTGCTGCCTGTCCGCTTAAGGAGGATGAGACCCCCACTGAGTCTTGGTCCTCCCAAGGTTTCTTCCTTAAATAACAACATAACAGGGAGTTTTTTCTTGCCACTGTCGCTTCGGCTTGCTCTTTGGGGGTTTAAAGGCTTTTCATTCTGTAAAGCTACTTTGTGACAATGTACTGTTTTTAAAAGCACTATATAAATAAATAACTTGAACTTGAACTTGAAAATTCAACTTCCCCCCGTCGTCATTAAAAGCCGGTGTTTGGGTTTTAAAGCCAGAAGAGAGAGCTCGACATGAGCACGACTGTTTACAACGAGTGTAAAATGAAATAGAGGTACTTTGGAAATACATAGTTAAAGACTAAATAATATATAGTTAAAAACTGAAATATGGATTTTATTTTTTAATGTTAATTTTTAAAGATTTTCTAAATGTAAATGCACTATGACTGTAAAGTCTGTATTTTAGTTTTGATTAAAGGCTAATGCACTATGGTAAACTTTTGTATTAATATATTTTGAATTATTTGTTCATTGATATATGTTTTATGTAAAAGCCAGGCAGCTAAGCTAACCTAATACTGCTTTAATTTAGTTCAATCCTATTTTTTGTAAAAATATAAAATGATGCAAAAAGATACAGTATGGATAAATGATAAAAAATGAAACAGTAAGGACCCTAAAATTATTATTTTAAATAAATGTTCTATTTGTTGAACAACATTGTTGTTTCATCTCGTCAATCAAATTAATTTAAACAAAATTTAAAGAGCATTTGAACTGAAAAAATCGTTTCTGAATCGATAATCATTTCTGAATCGAAAATCGATTCTGAATTGAATCGTGACCTCAAAATTCAGAATTGAATTGAATCGCCAGACACTGAGAGATTCACACCCCTATTCATTATCAATTGGTGCTAATTGTGGCTGTACTTTGGTCTTATAAATTGTGCCATTTCATCTATAATCTTTAAAAAACACACAGACTATGGATAATTACATTCAAACATTTTGTTTGAAAATTTTGTTTGAAAAGAAAAGTTTTCTTTTATGGCCAGTACTAAGTACAACGAGACGTGTTTTGAATGGTTTTGGCAATGAGCTATGCAAATTTCTCAGAAAGTTCTAATTTGGCTTAGGAAGTAGGGTAAAAATTATACTACATACAGACAAGACATGAACACATACACACACACACACACACACACACACACCTGCAATTACTCACTAGGTCATGACCCATAAGACATTTTGCCAAATACATTTGTGTGTGCAAAGGTGCTATAGAGGTGTTTACATGTGAAGGAAAAGAAGTTGCCAAAGCTTTAACACTCATTCCACACTTTCAAGACATGACATTCCGACTTAGCAGCTGTTTGTATGTGTGTTTGCTTTGCACATCTGCAAGCACAACATTAGTGTGGCAGATGGGTGACAGATGTCCTCCTCCAGGATGGTCTCCTTGTTGAGAATGTGCCAAACAGCAAAAAGACAATTGCACATGCACCCACGCACACAGTCGTACACATAACTCGCTGTCATACACCATCGAGACCAGAGAGCTGTCACTGTAAGTTATAGCTTCATGCATTAACACATTAACTCTTTCTCTCTCTCACTATCTTTCTTTCTTTTTCTTTCTGTCCACTGTTCCTTACATTTTTCCCTTCACTGCTTATGTGCACACACTAATTAATAGCTCTATGAGCATAATACTACTATACATACCAATGTGCTTTCCATTCATATGATAGAAGAAAGAGACACAGTATGGCACTCGACTGGAGCCAGCTGGACTTCTTGCCGCTGTAACATTGTAAAGTGGAGAAAGAAGCCGAGCTTTGTCTCCTTTTTGACGTGGCCGTGATGTTTCTATGTACATGTAATAACCTACCAGAGAAAAGACAATGAGGATATTAAATATAAAACACTCATTCTTGTATTAACAGCTTTTGATTATTTAAGGTAAAATAGGTAAAAGTCATAAATGATTTTTGTAGTGCATTCATATTCAAACACACCCATTAAGTATTCTAACTTAAGTTTAGCTTAGTTCGTATTCACTTGGCTTGACTGTACTGAAATAGAAATAAAACCATAAAAATGCTTTCTGAGCTGTAGTATAATCCGTAACATATCTGCTACTGCCTCATTTCAAAATATATATGGCTTTTACTGTTTAAAGCCTCTGTGTGTAGTAATGGTTCAAAGTTCAATTAAGTTAAAAACTAATTTTAATCATTTGGCAACACAAGCTACATTTCAAATCCAAGGTTGTGACTAAAGAAGGCTGCATTTTCATTTCTCTTTTATGTGGTTAAAATTGCAAGCTACAATTACAAAAACAAAAAAAAAATTACAAGCTGTAAAAATTACAAAAAAATTAATAAATTACAAGCTGTGGGACAAGAAAGAAACCTCTCTGGCTGTCATTTTGTAAAAAAAAAAAATAATGGCAATCTGATGTGTAAAACATCAAACTAAAAAGTATGCAAACAATAACAATGATCAACTTTCCCTACAGCTGGTGTAAGAAAAATAGCATTAGCTCAAACAGAACATGTAGAGGTTGATTATTCAATTTGCATTACATCAAAGCATATAGCATCAAATAAGAAAAACAGACCTTCCATCATTCACTGTCTACAATAATTTGCTTAATTTTTTTTTGCCAAATTCCAAGAATTTAACTAATTAACTAAAAGATTAATAAAAGTTTACAGATGTAGTAATAGCAACTAAGCAACTACTGTTCTGGTTTCCCTCATTGTAGCACATATTGTCTATTTCTGGAAAGTGGAATTAGCTGTGCATCAAAGTACTATTTGCAGTATTGTCAGATAATTACTGATTTTACCTTTTATATACTGTTAAGTAATGATGCTAAATTCTTTGTGAATGGTGAGGTACACAGACTCTGTTTTATTTTTTATTTTTTTACTAACAATGATTGGACACAAATATATCTAATAATGTTGTGGCAGGAGCATAGCAACACAGAGGAAAAGGTGGAATGGAAGGCAACAGACAGTTATTAGAGGTAATTAATGGACCTACCAGAATTTTTGCTAATGATTAGTGTGCAGCCTTTATACTGTATACTGTGGCAGAAAATCCAGATCGCAGCGGGATTAAGGAGTGTGGCATAACAGTGGAGACCTCAGCCAGCAAATGTATATAAATATGATTTATATGCAGTCTGTTAATAAAGCCTGCTCCTGTGTTTGATAAATCCTGTCTTTGGTACCGACCTTAAGTTAGTGTATTAAGTACCCAAATTGTAGGAACTTTTTTTTTATTGATGGCACCTTAAGGACAGAATATTGTGCATGTTTGTTAAATGAAGATGTTCCTTTATTGTTGGAAGGTTCCATAAAGGGGGCAGCACAGTGGCTTAGTGGTTAGCACGTTTGCCTCTCAGCACTAGGGATTCCCGGTTCGAATCCCCATCTGGGTGGAGTTTCCAGGTTCTCCCCGTGTCCACGTGGGTTTCCCCCGGGTTCTCCGATTTCCTCCCACAGTACAACAACATTGATCAAGTCAATTGAGTTCTCCAAATTATAGAGTGTGTTTGTGTGCGTGTCTGTGTGAGTGAGTGTGTGCCCAGCGATAGATTGGCGCCCTGTCCTGGGTTTATCTGCCCAGCACCCGAAACGTTCTTCCCTGGATGGGCATGGGGAACCCCCCCGCAACCCTAATATAGGTTAAAGTGGAAGATAATGGATGGATGGATGGATGGATGGATGGTTCCATAAACATTTTCCAAATTTTTACAAAATAAACATCTCACCTTATAAAAGATGCATAATCAGAAAGTATTCTGGTGGGCATTTTTCCCAATAGTGAATTTTTGTTAATCGTAAATAGGAAATAATTATAGCCTTAATACTAGAACATAATAGACAGCTAAGTAAAACACATTATGTAGTAATTTTGGTACGTTTTATGGTAATGTATAAGATCAAAATTATTTTATCTATTCATTCATTCATTATCTTCTGCTTATCCTCTATTAGGGTCGCGGTGGGGTTCCCCATGCCCATCCAGGGGAGAACGTCTCGGGCGCTGGGCAGGCAGAACCAGGACAGGGCGCCAATACATCGCTGGGCACACACTCACCCAACACAGACACACTCTATAGGGGGCAATTTTTTTTTTTTTTGAGAATTCAATTAACTTGTTCCATGTTTTTGGACTATGCGAGGAAACCGGAGAACCCGGAGGAAACCCACGCAGACACGGGGAGAACATGGAAACTCCACCCAGATAGGGATTCGAACCGGGAATCCCTAGCGCTGAGAGGCGAACGTGCTAACCACTAAGCCACCGTGCCGCCCTTATTTTATCTAGATCAAATTAATTTATGTTGACATGAAGTACACCATGTTTTTTTCTGTTAATATTCTCTACCTGTTTAATGTTACACACCCACCTTTTCCATTTGAACGACTAAATGCAAAAAGGGGAGAACAAGTATTTGATGCAATAAGTATTTGATACACAAAGTTTTACACCTTCAAAGAATGTAGAAGTCTGTATATCAGTTACACTTCATCTGTGAGCGACAGACTCTAAAAAAACAGAAAATCATGATTTAAAAATAATTAATTTGCATTTTATTGCATTAATTACATCACTTACCGACCAGCAAGAATTCTGTCTCTCACAGACCTGTTATTTTTTGTTTTAAGAAGCGCCTGTAATTGCCTGTATTAATTGCACCTATTTGAACTAGTTACCTGTATAAAAACACCTCTCCACACACTTAATAAATTACACTGCAGATTCTTTACCATGCCCAAGACCAAAGAGATGTCTAAGGAAACCAGGGAAAAAATTGTAGACCAGCTTGGCGAGAACAACTTAAAATCCTGCAAGGCATGCAAAGTCCATGGTTACATCAGCATATGTTCAGGTCTGTTTAAAGTTTCCCAATGATCTTGATGATCATGTTGTTAGATGAAACCACATTAAAGCATTTTGGTATCAATTTCACTTGTCGTGTTTGGAGGAAGAAGAAGGATGAGTACATCCACAAGAATGAAATCCCAACTGTGGTAAAAATATCATACTTTGGGAGTGATGTTCTACAAAGAGGACATGACTACAGCACCATATTAAAGGGGAAAAGGATGAGGTCATTTATTTGGCCAACAACCTGTATCCAGTAAGAGCATTGATGATGAGTCATGGCTGTGTTTTCTCGTATGACAATGAGACCTGAACCCAATAGAAAATCTTTGGAAAGAGCTGAAACTCGTTGTTCCCTTCCAACAGCCCCGAAAACCCTGCTGCAGTGTGTGCAAACTTGATCAAGAACTACAGAAAATGTCTGTAATTGCAAATAAAGGTTTCTGTACCAAATATTAAGTTCTGTTTTTCTATTCTATCATATATTTATTTCATGGAAAAAAATACTAATTTTTTTTTTACAACTCAATGTGATTTTCTAGATTTTTTACATTTTGTCACATCTATGATAAGAAATTACAGACCTCTCCATTCTTTGTAGGCAGGAAAATTTGGCAGTGTATCAAATACTTATTTCCCCAGTGTAAATTTAAGATCACCATCATGTTGATAATGTAGTCTAACCAGTTTTCAACTTGCCTCAGAGCTTAAATGCATCACCTTATGCCAAACCAAAAGTACCCTTTTAAATTATGTTAATTTCAGACAAGCAAATCTTGATTTCTTTTAGATTAAAAACAAGCGATTATGTAGCAAGCATTGTGGATTCTGAATCACATGTCCCACATGCTCACCCTTGGAGCAGCTGGTGCATAAAGTGCAATCAGCTTCCCTTGGGGAGATGTGAATCCATGCCATGTCATAAGCCATCATCAATTTGCAATGGTTGGCTGTACAGATGATTCAGCGTTGCTCAACTCCCTCTAAAAGTAAATGTCCTTATTTGGGTGCCTTATCACATTAATCATAGAAGCATAACTTACAGGATATAATGTGGTTAAGTCTTTGTCCATTAGATCTTTAGTATCAGTGACTTCTCTACATCTGACACAAGCACTGCAACCAGCACCTGTGCTTCTAAAACAGCACCATTCCCTTTAACTGAAAACATGCATAACGTTGTCTGGGTTGTCTTTAGATTTGGAAATACACCTGCCTCTATTTGACACTTTTTCAATCCATATCTGCTTCCAATCTAATGTAAAATGCATCTCCGATGCATGAACATTGTTCAGCACAATTAAAGCCACACTCTGTACTTTATCTCTTTTCTTTCAACACATTCTAGTTGGGGGAGCAGTACACACTTCCTTGTTCCTCACCTCCGTAATGATACACATCACACATCCAACCAGTCTATCATTTTCCATTCTTCACTGTCTCTAAATTAAACAGTAGCAAAATTCTCCTTACCAGCAAACCCACCACTTGTCCATTTCACCCCATCTTCTCTTACCATCTGCAGTTCATAAATTCTGCAATCACACCAACATTCACACACCTCATCAAGTACTTACATACTTTCTCATATTCTTTCAAACAGGCTAGGGTTTTTAAAAAAAAAACAATGCTCAGTCTAAATCTGGTCAAGAACTACAAGCTTTTGTCATGTTTCCACTGGGTGCTGTCTACTATTTTTCTACTGTTATTCCTCATTGGACTCCTTCAGACCCATGGTTTCTCTTGGTTTTTTCTTCACATATCCTTTTTCCATGAAGACATCACAATTCCTCCTCAAATATCTGCCTGCCTCATCAATCCACAGCATTGTGAAATTCATATTCCATATCATTTACCACTGTTAAATAGTGAAATTATCTTCCAAACTCAGTACTTAATGCTGAGAGATTTAGCCTTTTTAAGAAACATTTTAAAACACTTTTATTTGGCAAGAAATAATATATTTTAAAAGATAGGGACAAATCTGGCTTTAAAATTATATCAATAAATGATTAGAATTGAAAATACAGAAACTTAGCTCTAATTACTTCTTACATTTACATTACATTTACATTTAGTCATTTAGCAGACGCCTTTATCCAAAGCGACTTACAAATGAGAACACCACAAGTCAGAAGCTATGAAGAAAACCAACTATACTGTAAATTCATCAAACCTGAATGTTATCTGACGCTGCGGCACACGCCCCCCCCCCCCCTCCTTTTTTATTTTTTTACCATTTAACAGGTATTTGTTAAATGGTACTTCTTAACATACTGAGTTGATTGTTCGATCACTTATATTTCACTTTGAATAAAAACATGTACTTAATGAGAAAATGTAATGCACATGTATAAAAAGTACATAAAAAACAATGCAGCGAGCAAGGTCATCATTTTTGACTACTATAAAGCACAAGCACTTGAGAGTGTGGATAACACACATTTGTGAATGCTGTCTTACCAGTTGAGTCATGCACACTGGAATTATTTGCGATGTGTGTATCTCTCTTTTTCCATCTCTCTTATTGCATGCTGGAAAGTTGTGGAAGCAGCAGAGCATTTGTTTGTGTGTGTTACTTGTATGTGGGTGTGTGTGTGTGAGTGTGTGTGTGTTTGTGGGTGTGAGAGAGAGAGTTAAAGTGCAATTTTTTTTTTTGTTTTACCCGGGAAATCATATTTAAAGTAAAATAATAATGATCTCTTAAGATAAATGAATTTGAAACCCTTGGATTTTTGTTTCTCTGTTTGCACATAGCTGCGACCCAATGTAATGATAGTGTATTTGATGATGTATATCAATTACTGACATATTAATAGAAGATGTCTTGTTGACAACTAGGATTAAAACCAGGAGTTATCATGTGTAAAATCTTGACGATAATTAATTGATAACAATTTTAAATTGAAAAACAGCCATACTCTGCGCCTTCCGCTTCCGCCTGCTTCTACTGGCAGGAAGCATTATCAGCTGGTATGGGAATTGTATTGCTCTAGAGCGGAAATCCCTGCAGAGGGTAGTGCGTACAGTGCAGTACATCACTGGGGTTCATCTCCCAAACCTTCAGGACCTATATAAAAACCGCTGTCTGAGGAAATTTAGTGGCATCATTAAGGACCCCACTCACCCAAGCCTTTACCTTTTTTCACAGTTGCCGAGTGGAAAGATGCTCAAAAGCATACAGACCAGAACCAGCTGGTTTAGAGACAGCTTTTTCCCACAGGTAACCAGACTGTGGAACGGCCAGGTAAACTGTACGGCCCATAATCGGACAACTGCAACTTACATATACACTACACCTTGCACTTTACTCACAACACCCACCGACTCTTACATACACCCTCTCCGACTCTCACTTGATCTATATCTCCATACCTTCTTATATTTTATATTTTAATTTTCTTATTGTAAATTTATTGTATAATTTTTCCTTGACTTTTAAATATTGCTTTTTGCACAGTTGTGGGTACTTGCTCACAAGTTTTTCACTCACCAGTACCCCAGTACTAGGTGATGTGACAATAAAATCCTTGAATCTTGAATCCTTGAAATTGTGTTTTAAGAGTATTTTAAGAGCATTTTGTGGAGCATTTTTGTGGAACATTTTGTGGAGCATTTTGTCAGAAAATAAAATTGTAAGTGGTAATTTCTAACTTATCTTCCAGGTGGTACAATTCAAGTTATAATAGATAATGGGCCCCTAAACATCCTGAATAAAGAAAAATTATGTTAACATTAAGCAAGTATTAAAAAAAGCACTTCTAAAATGTAAGGATGAATTGCTGCACCATGTCACAGCATTCAGTCATACTGTGCTCTTGATTCAGAAAAAACCTACTTTAGATTTCTCCTTCAGAATCATTCATGAGGGAAAATCTTTCTTGATCTTTGTAAGCGCAGGCAAACCGAGGTTCTTTTTATGTGGGGAGATCAGGCGCAAGCGAACAATGTGTAATGAATCAGAGCATGAGTATTGAAGCAGGAGTCAAGGAACAGGATATGGGTGAAGCAGTAAGTCAGGCCTTTGAGAATAGGAAAGCCAGTTCTCCTGCTGCTGGTAGGACCAAACCAGCACAGGTAAGAAAATATATGACTGTGTCCTAACAGGTGGCTCCTCTATGTAGGTTACACATGTCTGGAAAACTGAAAACCCACTGAGCTAGATAGTAGTGTGAAAGATGCTTATATAGAGTGACCTAGTAATGTCAGGTCAAAGCAAAAACAGACAGAACTGAACATTGTACAAATTAAGGTACAAATATTTGTCAGTGGTAAGAATGTTAAACAAACTGATGTTTAAGTGTGAATACTGGGAATGGAAAATTTTATAGTAAAACCGCACATTAAATTTGCATTAGAAAAAGAAATACAGAGAAGTTTATTCCTTAGTCTGCCTTGGTTTAAAATAATTAAATTAAACAATTTTAGCTCATTGACAGTGTTATGAACAAGGATGTAAAACACTACATGTGGTTTAAAATATCTGAAATCACAGTCTATGCATCTTACTGGTCCTAAGTGACAATACCAACAACATGTGTGGGCTTACTTCTTAATTAATTGATGACACAACAACAAAACAGAAAATTGGATTTTTAAGCAATGTGACAAAACTGTGACTACAGACCCACACCAAATATACAATGCACCTGTGCCTCATCCTGTATAGAAGAATAATTAAACTATCAAAAAAACTACAAGTTAAAGCCCTGTATTCTGATTCACTATTAAATGAAGTAACTTCAGCTCTTATGCGGCTCTCGTAGGGCCCTGGGTATAGACAGCCTGCCAAAAGATTTCTATAAATATTTCAGGGAGGTGCACGGTGAGGACTTGTTTGAGGTTTTTAATCTTTATTTAACTACTATAAGATTGCTTGTCAGCTGCACCCAAGTGGTTTGATCATTCCTGCTAAAAAAGAAGACTTAGGACTATTGAAGAATTGGAGATCAGTTGCACTCTTGTGCACTGATTATAAAATATGTGCCTCTCAAACAGTTTGCAACAACACATTGACACACTAATCCAAATGAATCAGACTTGCTATGTACCTGGCTTGGCAGTAATTTATGCAAGAGCATCATCCACTAGGGTAAATTGAAGAACAGGAAAGCATTTAGTTTAAGGCCAGTGGGCGGGAAAAAGCCCCCTCCTTTTACTTTTAAATCAGTTGTAGGGAATGTTTAGTATAGAATACATTAGTGTGTTTTATTAATGTGTTTCTATATAAACCTAAATACTGGGAAAGAAATTTGACTTTTTTTCTATCAAAAAAAATAAAAAAAAGTGCAAAGATTTGTGAACTTTGTGAACCCGTACAACACTAGAATAGTATCTTACGTCCCTGTATCTGCCGTTGCATCAGGGAGGTCATGAGATGATTGACCTATATAGCCATATCAAGACCTTCAGACTGCAAACATACATAAAGGCTTTTATAAAAAGAGGATTTGGCATGGACACTTTAAAAAGACTAAGAACCTGGACCTTAATAAATTTGTAAAAATGTCCAAAATTTTCACAATATGTGTTTTTATAAGTCATAATGCCTAGTCTTTAACATTAGCCATTTGCTGAGCTTACATTACATTATCCATTTTTATAAACCACTGCTGCTGTAAAGTAGAGAAAAACATTGAGGAAGCAGGAGGGTTGCTAAATTTCCACTTACCATAAATAACTAACTTTGCTGTAGCTTGAAAGAAAGCGGTATGTGGAGCCTATGCATAGATTTCTATCTGAGCATATTGAAAAGTTTTGTTGACAACAAGCTCTTCCTCACAGGGCTATTGTAGGTCTTTGTACAAACCTTGTATGGAGGTAAGAACAGCTGATTGCATGAACAAGCATACATTGAGCCATGACCAACAATAAACATGTGGCACATATTGATCCACATACAAATAAATGTCCGTTCTGTGATCTGTGGCAGCACCTGAAGCTTATTAGGTTGAGCAAATATAAGCATTTTAGTGCTTTGAAAATAATTAGTAAACTCTTGAGGTGCGTGGCTGTGTTTTAGGTGATAGTTACCCCTGCTTCAGTTTAGCATTAGAGTGGCTCGTTTTTGATTTTTTATTTTTAGCTTAGAACTCTGCTCCTACAAAATGAAATTTTCTTTAAACAATGCTGTTCATCATGCATAAGGGACTGGGGCAGTGCACAGTGTGTTCTGGCAACTGGCAGAAAAGTGTTATAAATCATTTGGCATGCAGAAAGATACAAAGTAAAAAAAGGTTGAGCAGACCCAGACTACACGGTTTTGCCCCATGTAGTTTGTGCACATGTAACATCTGTGTGCAAGCACAGAAGTAAACGTGGTCTGCCACCTTATGTATGGTGATGGATGTAGGGGTTACCTGTCATCCGATGTATGGTTAGATGCTTTGCATGGGCAATAGGATATGACTTGCCTCAAGGTATTTTATGTTGCTTTTATTGTGTTTATTTAAATACATTTTTTTTAGGTTAATTAACTTGTGTTCGGCGGCACGGTGGCATAGTGGTTAGCACGTTCGCCTCTCAGTGCTAGGGATTCCCGGTTCGAATCCCCATCTGGGTGGAGTTTCCATGTTCTCCCCGTGTCTGCGTGGGTTTACTCCGGGTTCTTCGGTTTCCTCCCACAGTCCAAAAACATGGATCAAGTCAATTGAATTCTCCAAATTGCCCCATATAGACTGTGTGTGTGTGAGTGAGTGTGTGCCCAGCGATGGATTGGCGCCCTGTCCTGGGTCTATCTGCCCAGCGCCCAAGACGTTCTCCCCTGGATGGGCATGGGGAACCCCACCGCGACCCTAATAGAGAATAAAGCGGGAGATAATGAATGAATGAATGAATGAACTTGTGTTCGTGTTCGGCATTTTAGTTAATTAACTTGTTTTGTTCATTGGTTTGTTTTTGTGCACGTGGTCGGGTGTTTGTGTGTTTAGTTTCTGTGTTCCCCCTCCTCCGTGCATGTCATTACTTTATGTCTGCTTGTGTTATGTTACCTCTGTTTTTGGTGTTCCTACACCTTTAAACAAAACCCTTTTTGTCGCAACCTGTTGTGCCTGGCTCCCTTCAGAACGTTAGGATGCTTCGGCTCTGCGCTTTCTATGTGTAGCCGTTCATCCCGAGGTTAGCAAGCGTGACAGAACGATGTGCCAGTAAATTTAAGGAGTCCAGAGTCCAGGTAAGCGCTCTCTTTGAGGGGGCCATAGACCCTTGTAGACGGCTTTGAAATTTGGAGTGGTACGACTCCGAGGATGAGTTTTTGTCTTAAAGTGTGGGGCACTGTATGTGCTGACGTGGCCGGCCTGCCAGATGGCGCTCTTCTCACCGGCATACCTATAAGCATCAGTCATGCCAGCCTACCAGAGTGCCACCCACACCAGCCTGTCAGAGGGCACCAGCCTTCCCGAGCGTGCCATTCCTGCCACAGACCATCCAGCATCTGAACCGGCCAAGGTCCATTTAGCGTGCGTTCCCGCCACGGACCCGCCTGCTCGCGCACCCTCCGAGGTCCCTCCAGCGCACACACCCACCAATAACTCGTGGGGCACCGAGTCCGCCACTGGGATGCACATCACCGAGCCTGCCACTGGGCTACATGTTGCCGAGCCCGCCACTGGGCTGCATGTCGCTATATATATATCCTTCAATTCATCCATCATTTTCCACTTCCCCATGCCCATCCAGGGGAGAACGTCTGGCAGATACACCCAGGACAGTGCGCCAATCCATCGCCAATCCACACTCTATATGGGGCAATTTGGAGAACTCAATTGACTTGACCCATGTTTTTGGACTGTGGGAGAAAACCGGAGAACCCGGAGGAAACCCACGCGGACAAGGGGAGAACATGGAAACTCCACCTAGATGGGGATTCAAACCGGGAATCCCTAGCGCTTAGAGGTGAACGTGCTAAGCCACCGCGCCGCATATATATATATATATATATATATATATATATATATATATATATTATGTATGTAATTATGTATATTATACAATAATATACAGTACATAAAATATACAATAGTACATTGTCTTATTGCAGATTTACAGTGCTCAGAAAGAAACCTTGGGAGGACCAAGGCTCTGTGGGGAACACATCCTATCCAGCCAGCAAGGATTAACAGTGCAGAACATCATATACAAAACTCAAACACCTGCATTAAGGAAAACTGTATGCTATCTGTTTTAAACAGTTTTGGGAAGGCTATTTTATTTAGCATGACAAAGCCTAGTGCACAAACAAAGGTCCATAAAAAAAAAACCCTTCATAATGATCATGCAATGTGCCACTTGCAGTATGACACATGGTCTTAAGTTATCCATTGTTTGCCCACTATGTCAAAATTAATAATAACATGAGCAATAACAGTTTTTAAGGTGTCTTGCTGTCCTGTTCATTTACTATACAGCTAGCTGAGTGTTTTGAGTGATTTGTAGAATACTTTATCAAAGTATTCTACTGAGGACATACCCTGACACATCATCCAGCTACAACTATCCTGTTAAATTCTTCATAATCATCAAAACTACACATAACTGAAAAAACCTCATAAAAAAGTATAATTGATATTACTGTGACTGTCTGGACTTGGACTTGGACCAGCGGCATCATCATTGCATTATTTTCTTCTATATTCTTGTAGACTACAATTAAGCACTATGTACAGTAGTGAAGTGATGCACCCAAGTTTTTTCACCTGATATTTGCAGATATATCATTTCATTTCATAGGCATTTGGATTACCAATATCTCACCAAAAATGTTATTTGTTCCTTATTATTTATTTTACTTACACTGACTTAAATATATAATAAATGTAGTAAAAATATAGTAAATAAGTAAATATTTAGTGGAAAAAAAAACATAAGCACAAAATCTGTGTCATGGACATAAGTTCATGTCATGGACATAAGTTCATGTCATGGACATAAGTTCAGTTTGGCTGATTGTACCTTCTTTGGTTCCACTTCGATCTGTGTCAGGCCCTGTGTTAACAGATCGTTTTGGGTTTTGGCTCAGATGGTTTTGTCTGGTCCAGTCAAACACATCGCTTCGATCCTGAGAGAATCCGCAGATCCGAACATCCTCAAAACTGCACACATGATCTAAAGGAAAACAGACAAACTTATCTTATGCACAAATTATATTTTTTGTGAGTCAGTGGACAGAGTTTAAAAAATTATAAAAGCTTGTTGACCACCATGTAACAGGTTCTAAAATCAACATCACATTTTATTCATAAATTAATACACCAAAATTGCCATAATTACCAAGACAAACTAAAAAATATGTATATACTTCTTAAGAAATAATAGTGAAAAATATTATGATGTTTCTTAATATAGAGAGTCCAGCTGTGTGTCAGGTGAACACATCCTTAATTGAAATACAAATATAGATATATTAAATTTGTTGTACTTAACTGTATGTAGAGCAATACAAAGTTTAAAAGATAAGGTAAAAAGACCTGAGATGTGTCTTTCCGTTTCATTTGACAGTCCTGGTAACCATATCCATAAAATAATTACTTTGAATAAAAAATTTTATTTTACAATAATTTATACCAATTTGCTTTTCATATCTGGCTTTTATGTTGCATTATTGCAACCAAATAATGTGTAACATATTTATATACAGTATCCCTGATTGTTTTTCCTGAAAATAAAGTTTTTTTTTTCACAAAAAATTACTGCAAGTACACCTGTACCATTATTTGCTTTTCAAAGTATGTTTTGTGTCATTGTCTTGCTGGTTGACCAATGACCTAGGACGCAAACCCAGATTTCTGACACTGGGCACTACATTGCAATTTAAAATATTTTGGTAACAATAGGAAACTGCAGTTTAGCTGTGGGCACTGTGCCAGCAGTGTTGTCCTCAGAGGTATCCTGCCATAGATTTTAATTTTTGTTTAAATGTTGATGGATAGTTCATGCCGACACCGATGCACCCCTAGTCTACAGGACAGCTTGGATTTTTTTTGAACTAATTGAGGATGCATTTTCTCTTCTGTTCATAGCTTTAGATTGGCTACAGGGTCAAGGGTTATAAATTTCTAGATTAGGTTGTACACTGTGTACGTACAATATAGGAATATCAAGGACTTCAATCTAGTGATTATTGTTTTTTTCCTACAATTTTGGTTCTCAATTTTTTCAAACCAAGTTTAATTTAACTAACACCAAACCAAAAAACTTCCACATCACATAAATAGAAGATTCACCTGCACACAATAGCAAAAACCACTCTAGGCTACCAATCACTGGTGTTGATCCTCGAACTACCAAGTAAAACATCTTGAGCCACTTCTTATAGGTTGTGAAGAGTATATAAACCGCAGTATGTCAAATATAAAAGATTTGAATAGGAAACATATACACACATAGACTTTCTCCCTTATTACTCCCTTATTTATAAGAGGATTGTGTTTTGCTCTGGTATTATTTACAATTTGAGCAGTTTTGTTCTCTGACAGCTGTTTTGATGCCTGTTATAACAACCCTCCACTTCTTAAAGGTCCAGAATGCTATTTCTTTTTAAATGTATTTTTAAATAACTTTGGCATATGTAAAAGCAGTAATGTTAAGACGTGATTTAAAAGTTTTTTTGTCTTAAATTATTCCATTAAAAGAGTTGATTATTGGAATAATGTTGTGATATAATTTTTCCATTTGTGTCTATACTGCAGGTCTGTTGACTGTTATCTAAATAATGTCTTCCATTTTATTACAAGCTGTAAACAGAGTTTATGATAATGCACCTAATTATGCAGATTTTCCTCTTGCTTTCACCTATAGGTCTTTAAAAAGAGAAACATTGCTTCTTTTGTGTGTGCAGGCATTTGAAATAATCCATGGCAATTCATATCCAGCTATGCATGGCAAATTGCTCTATTTGTCTGTTTTAATCTATGTTTTTATACTTGTAGCACTTTGGCAAAGCTACATAAGTGTGCTGCCAGCTAAAGGGTGTTGAATTTAATTAAACTTTGTTGGACAGAAAAGTGAAAGAGAATAGAAGAGAATGGTGTGTGTGTGTGGGGGGGGGGTGTATAGAAAAGAAAATGCAGATGTGAGGGAGAAAGGGAGCAAAAAATCTTACCTGAAGGTCTTGGATATGTGTAAGCTGCAAATTAATATTAAGAAAAGAAAATGAATACAAAGCAATGTTAATTTACAGATTACAGTAAACAAAAGGTCCCAAAATTAAAATCATAACTGCTTTATATACATCTGCATTAACATTACTTAGCATTACTTAAAAATATTAATGTCCACTTCTAAATAATTTGCTGTGTTCAGTTACATACATTTACTGTATTATATAAATGACAAGGGTATTTAAAATCTCACAAAACAAAAAGACATGGTGATTCATGTTAGTTAGGCTTAGGTTAGTGGTTAGCACGTTCTCCTCTCAGCACTAGGGATTCCTGGTTCGAATCCCAATATGGTTGGAGTTTCCATGAAGGTAAATGAAATGCTCAAAAATGCCCCATATTGACTGAGTGTGTGCCCAGCGATAGATTGGCGCCCTGTCCAGGGTGTATCTGCCAAGCTCCTGAAACGTTTTCAATAAAACAATAGAACAACAAAACCTATTTCTAAATGTAGAAAAAATTGCAAAAACACAGCTGTGGTCTTTAACAGATTACTGTTTGTCAGCATAAAAATGACCCATGTGCTGGCACGAATTTCACTAAGCACATACATTACAAGGCCATGTGTGTGAGTTGACAGTCTCTTTTTCATCAACTGACTAGGTGGGCTCTGAAGTAATGACAGTGATAGAGTTATCAATATAATAATACATGTATAATACTACATTTTATTTGTATATGCTAAGCGATAGATTGTCACCCTGTTCTGGTTGTATCTGCCCATCACCCCAAACATTCTTCCCGTAAGCGAAAGATAATGAATGAATAAATAATTATAATTTGTAATATACGAAAAAATAAATAAATAAAATAAGATGAGATTTTTTATGAAAATCTCTAAAACAAGTAATATTTGTTTTTGCAAATATACTCTTCATATATGCTCAACAACCACTATGTACATCTTTTTGATCCAGCACTTATTTTCTATTTTCTTATTTTCTATATATATTCAATCATTTTCACATACTATTTAGATCTGTTTCTCACCATTTCTCTCCTGGTCACAGGACATGGTTGTGGTGGTGTGTTAATTATTGCTGCACAGGTTGGATTCACTTTTACCTATTTCACATTTCATATTTCACTTTATTTAGCCTGTCCATTAGCTTGTTCATGACTATCACAAACAAGACAGAACTCACACCTGACATTAATGCAGCCATACATCCATTTTAAATTGTCTTTCATACTGAGAATCTTTACTGCTAGCACACTGTCCTTATAAATATCTTGCACCAGTAAAAAAAAAGTAAAGTAAAAAAACACAACTGTCATATCACTTAAATATGTCCAAGCCCTCACCTCCTTGATAATCTAAGGCACTATGTTGTTTACTATATTTACATCATCCAAACCATCCTTTGCTACTAATTGTTAGGAAATCTCAAGGTTCATTGATGAACCTTTTCTGAAGGAGTCGAAAAACCATGATGCAGACACTTTGGTTGATATTTAAATCAAGCGGTTTATTTAAGACAACCCAGTAAAAGCAGTGTGTTCTTCCAAGACAAGCCCAAGATCGCGATTTTTAAATTTCAGTTCATCAGACTAAAAATCACCTTTTCAGTACATCTTTATTTAGCAGCACATTGCCATCTGTATCCTTTATCATTGATTCATTCATAATATTCTGCTTAATCCTCTACTAGGGTCATGGAGCGGTTCCCCATGCCAATCCAGGGGAGAACGTTTTGAGAGCTGGGCAGATGCCTTTATCGTTCCAATCTACAGTATATCCTTTTAGCTCTGTTTACCTTCCTTAGTGTTGAATCTTTGATTCGTTGATGTTCAGGAATCTTTTGTTTCTCCAAATGTTTCTTTCCCCTTTAATAGTAATAGTGCATAATTTCACTTTTTACAATCTTTTATACATCTATGATTCTTCCTTCCCTATTGCTTCTCACTTTTCTAAGTAACACCTGTAAAACTTCTCCTCCTTGGTCTATTTCACCAGCATCCCGCTAGTTAATGGTACTGGAGAAAGACATTGTTAACCTGGGCCTTGTCCAATCAAGTGTGAAAATCACTGTTTTACTCCCTTATTGACCTATTTATCCAGGTATGAGACTCACACTAAAGGAACTCTCTCTATAAATAGGTTTAAATGGCAGTACCAAATAAAGAAAAGGAACTGAACTGAACAACAATGTCAGTTGTGAGACTGTGTGTGAGACTTATTCTTTATTCATCAAAAAGAGCATTTGAAGGGTCATGATGTTGTATGACAGATGACAGCATGTCTTACAATCTCTATCCTGGTTCACCAAAGGTGTTTGATAAGGTTGATGTCAAGTTCTCCATAATCAGACAATCCTGCTTTTGTGGGCCTTGCTTTATGCAAAGGAGCACAGTCATGCTAGACTAAGATTTCCTTCAAACTGATCCCACAAATTTGTAGACATACAAATTTCTAAAATAATTCACCAGAAGCATGGCATTACACTAGTGCCTTACATTATCAGTGAATTGTGTAATGACATGTTTAAAAAAAAAAAAAAAAGTTTAGGCTGCTTATAAATAAAGCATCAAATATTAAAGAGACTGGCTAAAAACACATTGATCCATGGTTACATAAATAATTTTACTGTGATGAAGAAATTAACAAAACAACAATCACTAAAATGAACAGCAACCTATAAGAATCAAAGTTATCAACTTACGTTCGGAGTACTGAATGGTGCGTGTGACAGAATCTCCAGTTCCAAAGGTGGTAATAGGAGTAAGTCCCACTTCATAAGACAAAGGTATACGTAAGTCCATAATAGTGTATGACATCAAGACTCCACTCATTGGCTCTCTGGTATTAATCTGTCTGGAAAGGACCTTCTGACCCATCTACACCCATGCATGCACAGACAGAAACACAGAAATAAATTTTATAAAGTAAAATTTAAACAGCAGGCAGAAAATGTTTGCTTTTGGACATTTTCAGCTATAGGAAGGCCCTTTCTTACTTTACTACTGTAGTTTAATGTAATATTTTGGCTTATGACAGTTTAAAAAATTTTTTAGGGATTCCCAGTTTTAATCCCAATCTGGGTGGAGTTTCCATGTTCTCCCCGTGTCCGCGTGGGTTTCCTCCGGGTTGTCCGATTTCCTCCAACAGTCCAAGAACATGGATCAAGGTGAACTGAATTCTCCAAGGTGACCCATATAGAGAGTGTGTTTGTGTGTGCGTCTGTGTGAGTGTGTGTGTGCCCAGCGATGGACTGGCACCCTGTCTTGGGTGTATCTGCCCAGCACCCAAAACGCTCTCCACTGGATGGGCATGGGGAACCCCCCCACTACCCTAGTAGAGGGTGAAGATAATGGATGGATGGATATATATATATATATATATATATATATATATATATATATATATATATATATATATATATAT
>JAFMOD010000378.1:500056-516924 GCA_019802435.1 Corydoras maculifer
CTTTTCAGTTTTTTATTTGTAAAAAAATTGTTGATTCATGTATAACTTTCATTCCACTTCACAATTGTATACCACTTTGTGTTGGTCTTTCACATTAAATTCCAGTGAAATATATTTATGTTTGTGGTTGTAATGTGACAAAATATGGCAAAGTTCAAGGGGTATGAATACTTTTGCAACCCACTGTATATATATATATTCATTCATTCATTCATTATCTTCCGCTTTATCCTCTAGTAGGGTCGCGGTGGGGTTCCCCATGCCCATCCAGGGGAGAACGTTTCGGCGCTGGGCATATATATATATATATATATATATTCATTATCTCCCGCTTTGTCCTCTATTAGTGTTGCGGTGGGGCTCTCCATGCCCATTCAGGGGAGAACGCTTCGGGCGCTGGGCAGATAGACCCAGGACAGGGCGCCAATCCATCGCTGGGCACACACTCACTCACACACACACTCTTTATGGGGCAATTTGGAGAACTCAATTGACTTGATCCATGTTTTTGGACTGTGGGAGGAAACCGGAGAACCCGGAGGAAACCCACGTGGACACGGGGAGAACATGGAAACTCCACCCAGATGGGGATTCGAGATTCGAGAGTGCTGAGAGGCGAATGTGCTAACCACTAAGCCACCGTGCCGCCCTATATATATATATTGTTTCACTTTAACTCTTCTGTACTGTTCATGTTAAAGGGCAAGGCATGTTGTTAAATATATAGGCATGACAGACACAAACATGTAAGGTTGAACCACAAGAGACTTTTAAACTTTTAAAACTATATAAATGTCATTATATGAAATTAAATATATATTCATTCATTATTTTCCGCTTTTTCCCATAGTAGGGTCGCGGTGGGGTTCCCCATGCCCATCTAGGGGAGAACATTTCTGGCACTGGGCAGATACACCCAGGACAGGGCACCAATTCATCACTGGGCACACTCTCACTCACACAAACACAATCTATATGGGGCAATTTGGAGAACTCAATTGACTCGATCCATGTTTTTGGACTGTGGGAGAAAACCGGAGAACCCGGAGGAAACCCACGCGGACACGGGGAGAACATGGAAACTCCACCCAGATGGGGATTCGAACCGGGAATCCCTAGTGCTGAGGGGCGAACATGCTAACCACTAAGCCACCGTGCCGCCTGTTTAAGTCTCTTTAACATGAACAGTACAGAAGAGTTAAAGTGAAAGTAAATAATGTAGGCAGAAATATGGGGATGCATCCACAGAAATGCTTGTTCCTTGCTTTTGACAGTAATTGCGGGACAGCTTGGAAGTGTCAGGCTGATGTGGCATCACTACGGCCTCATTAGAGGGTTTGGAGTTAGCAGCAAAAACCCTGCAATTTCATTCTTCCTCTCAATCTTTTCCTCTTCTTGTAATTTTTTCTTAATATCAAAAGGCTAAGCTGGGTATGTGTTGTTGAGCATCAAAGGCAGTAATGTGAACCACAAGACATTAACATCTGCTAGGGGTATGTGTAAGCTCTCTAACTAAAGCCACCACTGCCTACACACAGTTCAGAGGTTATTTTCTTGGCTACACATATACACACATGATTTTGATGCATCTTTTTACTCGCTACCTTAAGACTGTCTGCATTAAGAACCTATTTTCACATTCCCTACCACACTCCCACGATCAACACCTGTCTGTAATTCTTCCTCCTCTGAATACAACACAAAATTCTGTTATATTTGTGGCCTCTTAAATAATAACAAAATCTTTTGCTCATTTCACAACAATGTTTACCTTTTTCTATTTAGTGCAGCTCTCTGTACTACTCTCTGCAAACTTTTGTAGCCATATTGGATTTAACCCTACTAGTTCAATTCTCCAGCATTAGAAATTTTTTTTTAAATTTGTCTAACCTATATGAATTCCTGACTTCATATCCATTTAATACCACTAGGAGAAACAGGAATGCTGACTTTATGGCAAAACTCACTAATTTTGTTTTTGCTGAAACTGGCTACTGGGTAAAACACATAAACATTTTTTTTTTACTGAGTCCAATGAAGAGATAGGGAGAACGAACAGTCTTTAATATACACATAAAACCTGTCACTGTTTCTCTGCATCTGAGGAATCGTGCTGTTTATGGCAGGAAAACTACATGAATATTTATGACAGTGTGTTTGAGGAAATGTAGAGAAACAGAGCTGTGATTTGTGAGAGTGACACTCAGGTTATTTAGATGTTTATATAAATGTCACAATAATGTCCTAATTTTAAGGAGTCTGATCTGTAGTCATTCACTCCATTAAAATAGGTAACATGCACAAGCAATTGGTAACGTATAAAAAACATAGAAACACACACACACACACACACACACACACACACACACACACACACACACACACACACACACAAGCATGTGCGGAAAGACAGTAAAAGGGAAAAAAGAGAGAGACAAGAGAGAGAGAGAGAGAGAGAGAGAGAGAACTGGATTTTACTTCTATACATCTTCTATACATCTTTACAGCTATAAGACACTTTAGGTTATTTAATTTACTCCTGGGAATAAAATATTCCAAAGGCAAAAAGGTTGTGGCATTTAATATGGGAAACATTTTATATTTTAGAAAAATAAGTAATATATTTAAATAGTTTACCCTAAATAAATGTACATTTAATAGTTTAGATTATATAAATAGATGTAAGGCCAAATATCCTCACATGCATTTCTTTAATGTTTGTGGAAATGGTGAATTATTTTAGTTAAATGCAAAACAAACAAAAACGCAATCTGTTAATTTTCTTGAAGTCTTGTTATCCCAATATAAACTGTTCTCATTCTGAAATGATCAACTTAATTGTATATTGTTAATACAACAAATTCAGAGTTTGATGCTTGCAAACACACAAAATAATTGGAGCATTGTTACATAACTACTGTGTTATATGACTATTTTGTAAATTAACAATAGGAAATAGGCAATGCATCTGTAAAAAGACACTTGTACAAAATTAGGCCAGGTATAATTGCCTTGATGATAGAATGTGTCTTAAAATTCCCATGCTGTGTGACTTATTTATGGACCATGGCAGTTTTCATTTTAAACAGTTACCAAAATGTTTTAAATGTATTATTTAAGTTACAAAATAGTAGGATTAGCAAACCACAGATTATCAAAGCACAAACAATACACATTCCTAATATATATATATATATATATATATATATATATATATATATATATATATATATATATATATATATATATATATATATTTTTAGTCTTAGGAAATAAAATAGTATTTTTTCCCTTTTGTATAACACTACAGTGTGCATAGCAATTACAAAACCATGGCCATTATAATTTAGTAAAAAAATTCAGTCTACATTCATCCAAAAACATGATTTAAGATAGACGAGAGAGAGAGTGAGAGAGACAATTTGTGTGTGTGTGTGTGTGTGTGTGTGTGTGTGTGTGTGTGTGTGTGTGTGTGTGTGTGTGTGTGTGTGTGTGTGTGAAAATGTGTGCCCACTGAGTTTAAAGAGCATATGTGTGGGCAAACTGGTATATTGAAAAAGGCCCAGCTGTAAACAACAGTACAGTCAATTTTTAATATATGAAGATATTTAAACATCAAAACAATGTTTTTTGGGTGGGTGTGTTGGGTCAAGGTTAAGGTTTAATGCAAAATACTAATACAAATCTAATGTTAAATTATTTTAATTTAATTAAATTAAATTATTATTCAGACACGAGTACAAGAATGCAGTTTATTTCACTTTTGCTTATCTTTCCTTTATTTATTATTACTTAATATTTCCAGTATCCCCAGTGATAGATTGGCTCCGTGTCCTGGGTGTGTCCGGCCTGCACCCGAAACGTTCTCCCCTTGATGGGCATGGGGAACACACCCGCGACACTAGTACAGGATAAAGCAGAAGATATTGGGTGAATGGATTATTTCCAGTATTCAAAATATGCATTTAAAATAATTATTGTGTTTTGATGGAACACATCAATTAATCATGTTCTAGAGTATTTTATTTTTATTGTTAGCAGAAGGTTACTATAGCTTAGTTCAGCAAAGTTTAAACATGCTACACTCTGAGCGCAAAACATGTCTAGGTTGTTCACCGCTAGTTGTTCACCAAATAAGCAGCATTTGGCAGTGCGGGGTAAATAGAACTACATTTTACAGTTGTGCTGGGGCAATCAGCACTAAGTTTATTTTCATCACATCCATGTAGTGCAGCTTATCTTGTTCATCAGCAACATATTTACACATCTTAGATGCTGGTTTATTTGCACAAGGCTCCAAGGTCTGATCAGTGGTAAAGGTTCCGGCCTTGGTTTTTTTTTTGGTTTTTTTCATTTTTCATTAACTTTTTTATTTTATAGTACACTGTCAGTGAGATCCGAGGTCTTCACCTGCAGTTTATAACATCTGCAAACCTTCAGTTTGTTCTTCAGAGTTCATTATCTCTCTCGCTCGAACAGCTTCGGCCACTTTTGGCTAAGCTCCTAAGTTCAGAAGTTATTGTCAGCCTCAAGCAAAGTGGGTCTATCCTTAGTTCGATTTACAAAACACAATCTATATAGTCAAAAAGTTACAAAAATAAAAAATTTTCTGAAAGTGAAGGATGTATTGTGGCGTCTGCCACTGGTTTAGCAGGGGGTGAGGTCATGGGCTGCTTCCCAACTTGCCTTGTGTGAAATGGCAGCAGAAGGTATTAGGTATAGGGCTGGGTTTTGACAAATGTTCCTAAAGATAAGTTTGTGGTTTACTTAGATAATTTTCTTGTACATGCCATTGAGTTTGAGTTGTTTGATCTTAATTTAGACGTGACGGCCAACCTTAAGTTATACCTGGCTAAGTGTTAATTTATGCAGTGATGTGTAAATTTTTTGGGCTTGTTGTAGGCAGAACCAAAAAAGATTGAGACTGTGTGTGATTGGTATACGCCATGAAATTTAAAAGAACTAAGATGTTTTCTAGGTCCTGCCTCATATTACTGGCGGCTTGTAAAGAGTTTTGCAGACATTGATGTGCTATTGCACCTGTTAACTGAGCTTTTCAGACGTTGCATGAAAGACTGCAAGGTGGAGAGAAATTATTGCACGACACGTCACAAGATGCTGTTGGTGGTAGCTGGGTTAAGCCACATGTAAACTTTCTTATACGGATTTAATTTCAATGACTGATCACGCAACGATTACCTGCCTAATGTGGTTCAAGGCACCAAAGAGTCAGTTGGCCAGATTCCAAAAGTATAATTTTGTGATACAACACAACCACAAAATTGTGGTTGCCTGCCATAGATGATTTTTCCTGTGCACCTGGTTGTCTATTCAGTAAAATGCATTAAATTATTTTACAACTAAACCGCTGACTTCTGATCATTTATTGGAACATAACATGCCTGAGACAACATTTTTACAGGTCAGGCTGTTGGAACAATGTCAAACTGTTGTGTGTCTGCACCGGTCCATTGGTTCTTCAGCTGAAACAGTTAGAGGTACCCATGGAGAGGGTGGCAGTGGATGTGCCGGGTCAGTTCCCTGAGACCAATTCTGAGAACCGGTATGTGCTCATAGCCATGGATAATTTCACCATGTGGCCTAAGGTGTACGTTGCTCCGGACATTAGGCATAGAGAAAACAGAAGCATTGGGGCCTGACGAGTTGAGGCAACATGTTTTGTTGGTGGGGCCTTGTTTACTGACAGAGGCAATAGCAGAGGTGGAGAGCACAGAGCTCATTTTCTCTCACCACCGTGCTGAGTCAAAGACAGCACTAGGCAATGGAGCTACGGTGGATAAGGCGGAGAGGTGGCAAGCAGAGTTCTGGCTCCATGGTGAAATAATATTTCACCATGCGACATGACTGGACCTGAGAGCTTTAGAGAGAGTGGTGGTGATATGAATGGGCCAGAGGACTTTGTGGCGAGTGACAGTGAGATGAGCGAGCCGGAAGGGGTATGGAGCAGAGGTCTACACAGAGAAGGATGTTGTGGCTCCTGGTTTTTTTGGTTCCAGTGATGTTTTATTCAGCCGAGGCGTGACTGTGGCACCATTGGAGTCTTTGGCGTGTATGGTAAGAGAGATTTTTGCAGAAAAAGCAGTGCCAACATGGGTAAGGATAAATGCTTTGTTGACTTTTTCATTGACACCGAGCATGGTGTGAAACAGCATTCTGTGGATGGTTTCATGAACACTGCATGGGGAAGGAGAGCACTTTGCGGGCATGGACGCTGTGTGTGGAAAAACTCGCCAAATTCCCTCTCCCTGGATCAATGGAATTCTCTCTCCCCTCGGCACATGACCAACGGATTATAAAGCTGCACACGTCATCAGACGGAGCCAAATCAGGTGCACTAATCTATCTCCCTAATTAGCACATTGGCTCCCTCTCTCCTTCCCACCCCAGCACCATCACTCTGTCCCACAATCAGATTCTGTATGTCCTCGCATCCAGACAGGTTTCAGGGGTGGGGGGTGATGCACATGTGAGAGCGCAGCTCTGATACAGCCTGTCAGTGATGGGCCACATGCGTGCCATCCCGGTCAGCATAGGCCCTCCAGTCCTCCTGTGTCAATGGCCACACAGTAGTTATGTGCCTCTCTGTTTCCCATGGTGAGCGACACACACTTGCATCTTCTGCTCAAACAGCGGACGCTGGAACCTCCGCTTGCCCGATCCACTCCGCTTTGCACTCCGCAAACGGCGAAAGCCTGGATCGAGGCATGCACCCCAGCTGGAGAACTTGCCCGCACAGCATGCAGGTTTTCAGCTTGCATCCTCATTAGTCCCAGGTTTTGGCACCAGTGTCACAGGTTGTATACGAATAAGGACCGTGACAGGATTTCTCCTGAGAGAAAGTGACTTAATTACAGATTGTATTCAAAGTAACATTTAATTCACAAATGCATTGGCATGGTTTTACTCGCCGAACTCCCGCTCCCGTCGGGTCCAAGAAAATCTCTCCCCCCCCAGCCCATGATGTCATGGTTTAAAAAGCTGCACATACCATTAAATGGAGCCGGATCAGATGTGCTAATCAATATCCCTGATTAGCGCATCGGTTCAGCCTCTCCTCCCAAGACCACACTATTTAACATACTAACAAAATTTTTTTACAACATTTTATCCTACACTATTAAGCCATCACAGCTGATCCAGATGCTTTGGCAAACAAAATTTTGCTAATCCAAATGAGCTCATGTCACTCACCTATTAATTGGCCTACAACTTCTTTTATCTTTAATTGTCTTCTTACCCGAGTGCTCCTTTCCAAAAGTACACATTGTACTAGTTTCTGTGCTATACATGTCATTACCAATTGGTCCTTACAACTCACAAAGGAGCCAATTCCGTTTTCTTGTCCTTTGTTGCTGCTAAAGATATCTGGAATCATACCCATGTCAGGAAACACAAGTAATTATTCAAACCTTAAATTAAATTTATTCTAAAAATAAACAATTAAATGCATTTTCATCTCATTCAGTAATACAATTCATTTATTTGGAATTGTCAGATACTAAGAGTAAACAGAAAAGCTAATTTGGCTTGCAAAAGGCAACTTTAAACTATAAACTTTAATTGAACTTGAACATAAGGTAAAACATTAAACAATGAGGGCATCTTTTATCACTAGATATTGCACTTAGTTTAGTGACTTTAATCTGCTACTAGGGATTACTGATTTAATCTTTTTTTCATTGGGATTATTGATTGATTTGGTGAATGTTACTTTTATAACAGATATTTCAGACATTAAAAAAGAATTACCTGTTTGTTCAGCAATTTCTAATCAACAAAGATCATCTTTAAAATGGCTTGGCAATTGTTCTCAGAAATCCAATGTATAAACAAAAAAAATCCTCAATGACACTACTGTGTATTTATGGAATTTGGATGTGATGGATGTATGTAATTTATTAAAACACCTTGCCTCACCATAGAAATTTAAAATATGCCAAATTTACCTAAACATTTGGGTCTGAAGAGTTTCACCATCAATGCTAAATTGCAAAAGATGGTAATGGAAAAGCATTTTTTAAATAAATGATGACATACTAACCTATAAAAAGTGGGACGTCATAAATACTGCTGTGTTATACATGCTGGGTGCACTAATTCACCTCACGAATCAGCAGCTGGTCATCACAAAGTCCTACAGCAAAATTGATAAACATCCTTTCTGTCCCTATATATCCTTTTAGTCCCTATATCTGACTACTGAAAAGAGGATTGGAATTTGTGTCATACAGTGATGTGGTGTGTTACATTACTGTAGTGGATGTAAAGATGATTTAATTCATTTATTTTTGGGAACCCAGCTAGAGATAAACAATGGCTGTCAAAAAAATACCAGAGGCAGCACAAACAAACAAAGACGTGAAATGTAAATCAGAAGGGTTGCAAAGAAGAAAAAATAAATATGGTGTTAAGAGTAAAGAAAAAAAATGTGTGACTATATGTATAAGAAAAGGCAGACAGCTGGAAATGAAGAGACTGATTCAAGTGTGTGTGTTCTCCATCCTTTGAGGATGACTTCTGAGAGTTTTGTAAATGCAGTACAAGCTCTGATCGATCTGCTCGCTGCACAGCCTGAGTTATTCCCCTGACTCCTATTATAAACAAACACTTGTTAAGCCTATTTACTCACCCACACCCACATTCAATAGCAAGAAAGAACATAATAGAAAATGGAAGTGAAGCTTCTTAATCCTACAAATTTTCATGCAGTCTCCAAAAACAAGGACTGACATTGAATAAGACAAACTAAAGAAAGTAGTTACTTTTAACATGGTACTAATTCTGTGTATTTAACATACTAGTTTATCAGCCTTGCTGAAAATGCCCTGGCCAGCTATATAGCATATAAATGTCTTGTACAATGACATTGTAAACAAGTATCAACAGCTTAGCAGTAAATATTTGCAAATGGTAAAACAAGGGCAGTCAAGCATTTGACCTCCTCACTGTTGCAAAACATAATCAGGTGTAAGCATTGATTGGGTTACCAGTGTTGAACAATTTAATGGCATTATGCATTAGTTGCTCCACATTTGAGACCATAGAGAATACATTCTACAATTACTTGAACTTGTTTAAAAGCGACTAATCAAAAATTAACACTCGGTCAATTGCTTATGTTCAACTTTTTTTTTTTTTTGAAATATAATAAAAGGTTCCCGCAATACTTTCTATGAATCCAGTACTTATTTATAATGCATAATAAGTGCATAAAGCTTAATAACATTTGTCATAAGCCTCTGTTAATGTACATAAATATTTATAATCACAGTCATATAGTGTCAAAACAAGATGACATGAGGCTTTTCACATAATACAAGATTATTCACTTAAAGGATTTCTGACCTTTTATTAGTCAGGATGTACTAATAATGATGCAGTCTCCTTAATTGAGATAAACTAAAACCACACTTTACCTAATGCCAGTAAAGAGAGGTTATGAGTTTTCAAAACTCCCCTTTTCAGGGGAGGCATTTATTAAATACAAATGTTTCAATGTAACGGGTGCCTAGGGCACCTGTTTGTTAATTTACTTTAATTAATGGTATTTAGTTTGTTTAATTATCTTTTTCCGTTGTTTGGTTGTGTTGTGCACGTGATTGGTTTTCATTTGTATTTATTTCCTTCTTTCCCTGTCCTCGGTGCACTTCGTGGTTTGAGTTATGTTCACTCGTCGGTTGCTTTTGTTTTGTGGTGTTACTACACCTTTAATAAATTCCATTTACCTGCTACCTGCGTGCCTGGCTCCCTTCAGCGCGTTAGAGCGAGACGGCTCTGCGCTTCCTATGCGCAGCGGCTTTAATCTCTAGGTAGGCGAGTGTAACATCACGAAGTGCCAGTCACTTTGGGGAGTCCAGAGCCCAGGTAAGCTCATTTTAAAAATTTTCTTTGCGGGGGCCGTATAGCGTATAGCCTTGTACTCGCGGCGCCCTCTGTTGTGACAGCGAGTGCGCCGCTATGCGCAGCCCGCCGTCCCGGAGCCGTCCTTACGATGTAGATGTAGTAATCTCGGAGTATTACGACTCCGATGATGAGTTTATGTGGAGGTACGGGTATGAAGCGCTCCGCGTTGAGGATGGCCTCGATCTGGTAAAGGTGTCCGATGATGAGGCGGGCGAGTCATACCTGTATGGGCATATTTTGCCCATACGTACCCTCCTGAACTCTGAGGAGTTCTGGACGGATAGCCCAGTCCAGTTTGTAAAGCCCCCCGTCGTGAGATTCAGACGCGGTGCGCGCCGCCGGCGCGGAGCCAAGACGCGGCGCGCACGTTGGGCGGCCGCCGAGCTCAGCACATGTGCTGCGGGGCAGTCACGTGTCTGGGTCGCGCTGCGAGGGGGCGGTACCGGAGTTACCGCTTGTGACCGTTAATATGGAGGAGTGTGCCGTCAATGGGGTGAATCCGGGACAGTCCGAGTCAGAGATTGCCCTGTTCTTTGGTGTAGCGGTGGGGGTGTACCTCTACTGTGTGCAGGATGTCGACCCCGAGGTGGAGGTCCACCCAGCGTGCGTGCCCGCCGAGGACCACCCAGCGTGCGTGCCCGCCGAGGTCCACCCAGCGCACGTCGCCCAGTCCGTTGTCCAGGGGCCGCACGCCGCCCAGCCCGAGGTCCAGGGGCCGCTCACCACCCGGCCCGAGGTCCAGGGGCCGCTCGCCGCCCGGCCACCCACCTCGTCACGAGGCCAGAGGGCGTGGCCCACTCCGCACCCGCCGAGGGCGTCCGCCGGACCACGCAGCCAGAGGGCGTGGCCCACTCCACACCCGCCGAGGGCGCCCGCCGGACCACGCAGCCAGAGGGCGTGGTTCCCTCCTGATCCGCCGAGGTCACCCGCCAGACCACGCAGCCAGAGGGCGTGGTTCCCTCCTGATCCGCCGAGGGCGTCCACCTCGACATAAAGCCACAGGGCACATCCCACGCCTCATCCGCAGAGGGCGTCCACCGAACTGCACAGCCAGAGGGCGTGGTTCCCTCCTGATCCGCCGAGGGCGTCCACCTCGACATAAAGCCACAGGGCACATCCCACGCCTCATCCGCAGAGGGCGTCCACCGAACTGCACAGCCAGAGGGCGTGGTTCCCTCCTGATCCACCGAGGGCACCCGCCGGACCACGCAGCCAGAGGGCGTGGTTCCCTCCTGATTCGCCGAGGGCGTCCACCTTGACATAAAGCCACAGGGCACATCCCACGCCTCATCCGCAGAGGGCGTCCACCGAACTGCACTGCCAGAAAGCGCTTCCCTCACCTCGTCCGCAGAGGGCGCCCACCGAACTGCATAGCCAGTGGGCTCGAGGAGGGCGGAGGACCCCCCCTTCCCCCCCGGGATTTTTATTTTTTATTTTTTCTTGGTCGCGTCCTCCCGTTGCGCGACCGTAGGGGTGGGGGTGGGGGCCAAGGGCACCTGTTCCATGTTTGTGAATTTACTTTAATTAATGGTATTTAGTTTGTTTAATTATCTCTTTCCGTTGACTGGTTGTGTTGTGCACGTGATTGGTTTTCATTTGTATTTATTTCCTTCTTTCCCTGTCCTCGGTGCACTTCGTGGTTTGAGTTATGTTCATTCGTCGGTTGCCTTTGTTTTGTGGTGTTACTACACCTTTAATAAATTCCATTTCCCTGCTACCTGCGTGCCTGGCTCCCTTCAGCGTGTTAGAGCGCGACGGCTCTGCGCTTCCTATGCGCAGCTGCTTTAATCTCTAGGTAGGCGAGTGTAACATTCAAAGCTTTTTGAAATTTTGAAATACAAAAATAAACATTTCAAATACACATATTAAGATGCATTGTGTTATAAAACCTTTGGTTATGAACATTGATTTACATTAAAATTATTAATTGTGTTCCTTATGGCAGTTGAAGTAATATAACTTTGTGTACCAAGTTATGTTTATTAATTCTGGCATTTGTCTTCTGTTTGTTACCTGTTGTACACTGATCCAATAGCCAATGATTTTGTCCACAGCATTTGGCTTTTTCTGAGTCCACTGTAAGTTGTAGGAGTAGTTGTTGCCTTTCAGGATGCGAATCGGGTTTGGTGTGTCGAAGTAATACTCAGCAGAATATGGTCGAGCTTAAAAAAAAGGCAAATAAATATTACATTTACAGTGCACTAGTTTTATTCCCCTGAAATTTCAAAATTATACAAAAACTAATACATTAAACTAATGTATAGTTTAATAAAAATAATAAAATTATGAATTGTATTTTTTACATATATATTAATAGTTCCTTGAATTATTTAAATAATAATATAATAATAATAAAACAAAACAAAATAATGCCAAAGTATTATCCTGAAGTCTCTGGAATTTATATGGAGATATACTCTGGATTAGTCAGAAGTCTACAACATAATAGAATGAACATTACAACTTTATGGATCAAATTTAAAATAGTAATGAATTCAACTATTATTAGAAACGTCATTTATTTCAAATACAGAAAGTAGTGGAAGACATATATAGAAACAACACTAAAACTATATAAGTGGAACTACAACAGCCAGAAGAACAATTTTAACAGTGAGACATATGAGAATAGTGCGCAAAAATCCCAGAACTACATGGAGGGACCTGACCTGCAGAAAGCTGAGAGTAACAATGGCTATCATCATTAATACACTACGCTAAGAGGGACTCAAATCCTGCAATGTCAGGCGTGTCCCCCTGTATAAGCCAATACATGTCCAGGCTCGTCTGAAGTTTGCCAAAGAACATATGGGTGATCCAGAAAAGGACTGGGATAATGTAATTTGGTCAGATGAAACCAAAATCAAACTTGTGTTCAGATGAAGAAAGTTGCATCCTAATGACAAGTCATGGTGGTGTAAATGTCATGCTTTGGGGTTGATTTTCTGCAAAGGAGACAAAATGACTGATCCGTGTTAAGGGAAGAATGAATATACTCCAGACCTCAACCCAATACAAAATTTGTGGGGGGAGTTAAAAGTCTGTGTTGCCCAGCGATAGCCCCAAAACATCATTGCTCTAGAGAATATCTGCGTGGAGGAATGGGTAAAAATACCAGCTACAGTGTGTGCAAAACTAGTGAAGACTTAGAGGAAACATTTGACCTCTGTTATTGCTACCAAAGGTTAGGTTACAAAATATTACGTTGAGCTTTTGTTATTAACAAAATACTTATTTTCTCCTATAATTTGCAATTAAATTATTTCAAAAATCCTACAATGTGATTTCCTGGATCTATTTTTCTAATTTTGTCTCTCATAGTTGAAGTGTACCTATGATATAAATTACATACCTCTCTCATCTTTCTAAGTAGGAGGACTTGCAAGATAAGTGGCAGACTAAATCATTTTTGTGACACTGTTTTCAAATAATTGGTCACACATCCACTACTAGGGATCATATCTATACTAACATATCTATATTATATATCTATACAAATTAATATGCATAATTACTAATATGAATGCTAACCAGAATGAAGAAACTGTGCTATAGACATTATTTGAAGTGAGAGAAAATAATTAAATGGCATATTGCATGTTCACCTAGTATTGACCCTATGTTTTTAAATCTTTACCATATCGATATTTCAGCGAAACTAAACTGACAAAATTTCTTGTACAGTTGACCCAGTCTGTAAAAAGTAATTCCAAGCTCATTCCAACAGAGATGCAGCTGGACATGGATGGGTCACTGAGCAATTTATTCTTAAGAAGACAGCTATTAAAATGTGCCTAGACAGAGAAAATAATCTGTTTTGGATCACTGTCTCTGGCTCAAAAGAGGAAAAATGGATTGCTATGGCTTGTAATTGCAAGAGCGCAATTGTGTTATCACAGTGATAGTGATAGCATTCTTTTAACTCCAATGCAGAAAATGATGTCTTATATAGACTGAGGATAACCTCTCCATCAGCAAACATGTCAACAAAAATAGATCTGCAAAAGCACATGAAATGTAAAAGATTGTAGTTTTACTTAACCTTGGTTAAATTGTTTTAAAATGACAACAATGTGCTGTGTATGGGATTTAACTTAATATACTAATGATTTTAAATAATGTTCTCTAGTCTAATCTGATAAAAAAATATAATTGAATGTATTTGGATTTTTTTATCATTGTATTTATTTTTATATTAAATTAAAATTTAAAATGTACAAAAAGAACATTATACTACCAACTATGATTTTTTTTTTTTTAATGTTTATGTTTTTCCCTAATAATACATACTGTAGATTAAAGTGTGAGATAAAGTTTAAGTTTATATATGAAGGTGTCTAACACAAAAAATAACACACAATATACAAACCCTTGGGACTCTTTCAAAAATGTAATCTATAAATTGTTAACTCAATCATTTTTGTAAACTATTAAATGTTTAACTATTTTACAAATTTTTAATGTTGACCTTAATCCTATTTCTTAAATATAAACAAGTCTAAAAATCAATGCTTAAAAAAAAAACTGGGATAAAAGTATGGTTGTTATTTTAAATTCTTCTGATTTGAACATTTAAAAAAAATAGGTAGATCTTGACTGAAAACAGGTTAGTCAAGCATATGAATTTCAAATATTGGAACATTTTCAATCAACAATCCAGTTAATCTCAAACCAGTTCGGGTTTAATTTTGATGTCACACACAGTGAAACATTACTTTTGCCTACTTGATGGCGTACAAGGATCCTGCATGTTGAACATCTCGAATTAAAATAAGTAACTGGAAAAATTGGGTTGTTCTAAAACCTTAGATCAGTAGTGAGTATACGGACAAAAAAAATGTGTTTCATTCCACGTGTGCATAACATTAACAACCAGACATGCATTATCATTTCAAATGTGGGCATCTATCTAAAAGGCAAGGCCAATTTCAAAGTTTAAACATGACTGTGGCCCAGCACAAAAAGAAAGGTCCTTAATGTTAAAAGGATTAACTGGCCTGCAAAGGATTTGACATTAACCCAAGCCAATTAAAAATAAAGCAAAGTGTAAGCAATGCTCTCTTCCTCAATACTAGTGTCAGACCTCAAAAATGCTCTTTTGGATTAATAGATAAATATCTACAAAGTCCTATTATAAACAGACAGAGAATTTTTCTGTTATAGATGCAATGACAGGGATTTCAATAGGGTGTCCACATTTTCTGTCCATATCCCAAACTGAGACAAAAAAGTTAATTAGTGTTAGTGTTGTATTATGAGATTTAGGTACCTGATACAAGAAAGATGCAACTTGAAGTGCCGACCCCATTGCTGACTTTACACTCATAGGTGCCATTGTTAGTAGGATCAAGTTTGAAGCGATGCTGTGGGACATCTTGAGGATCTAGTGTCCTAATTGGAATGGTGTTCCTATACCAACGGACATTTGCAATACGACCCGGGTTGGATTTGAGAACCAAGCAACGTAGAATGACAGACTGGTAATTAGGTGAGCGGAAATCCTGGTAAACTGGATCTACCACAGGAGGGTCTAAACAAAAATACAAAGGACATTCAGTTATTCATGGCCCATATCTGTTCTTTAGTAGCATATTTTTGGCAGTTTGAATTAGAAATTATACAAAAAAAAGTCTACTAAAATAAAATAATGTACATGTTTGTGATTCAATTAATGAGAGCTCAAGGTAAAATATTCCATCACAACTATTTCTGCTCTGCAACTGCAACAAGATTTATTAATCTCTTGACTGATACTAGTTAATTTAAGTAGTGCAACAGGCCAAACTGCCACTAGGGGGAGCGGCACCCACTTCACTTACGGTGCAGAAACTTCTCTGAGAGCGCTGTACCAATTAGGTTTGATAGGGTGCAGCTGCAAGAATATCTATTTAAACAGTTTCTATGCCACTCTGGATTTAGTACTAGGTTTCAGAATTGGTTAATACACAGCCTCATAGAGGGTGTGAGGTACCCCTAAGGTAGAGGTAATCATTGTGGTCAGTGACAGTTTTTGATGTGACTGTCTCTAACTTTGTCATTTGCCTTGAAGACAGAGATATCTGCAGATTGAGAAATGACTCTTCTAATACTGCTAAAACTTATTTTCTAAGTCTCACCATGATTTAATCTTGAACAAAACACACAAATAATTAGCATGAACATGCCGAGTGAAGGCCACAGGATTTCCTTTTTCCCAATTCGGAATTGGATCACTGCTCTGTGGTTAGGTCCAACAGCATTTTTCTTTTCTTGTTTTCCTTTTAGTTTTTTTAAGCAGTTTAACATCTACTTAGTTCTGTGAATGTCAGGTGTTTATATGAGTTTTAAGTATTGTTTTAACATGAAAAAAAAATTAAGTGTGAAAGAAACTAATGGATCTTGATTTAAAATCCGACCAAGCTTGCAATCTCCTCAAAAGAAAAAGGACCGTCTATCCACTTGTATAAAAATCACATTACATAAGTGCCATTAGCCTTGATGAAGGTTAGGAGGTGCAAGGAAAATGATGACAATATATACATATATGTATATATATATATATATATATATATATATATATATATATATATATATATATATATTCATTTATTCATTATCTCCCGTTTTATCCTCTATTAGGGTCGCGGTGTGGTTCCCCATGGCCATCCAGGGGAGAACGTTTCAGGCACTGGGCAGATAGACCCAGGACAGGGCGCCAATCCATCGCTGGGCACACACTCAATCACATAGACACACACTATATGGGGCAATTTGGAGAACTTTATTGACTTGATCCATGTTTTTGGACTGTGGGAGGAAACCGGAGATCCCGGAGGAAACCCACACAGACACAGGGAGAACATGGAAACTCCACCCAGATGGGGATTCGAACCGGGAATCCCTAGCGCTGAGAGGCAAACGTGCTAACCACTAAGCCACCGTGCTGCCTATATATATATATATAT
>JAFMOD010000378.1:520930-574749 GCA_019802435.1 Corydoras maculifer
AGGGGGGCTGAATAATTTTGCACATCGCACTTTTCAGTTTTTTATTTGTAAAAAAATTGTTGATTCATGTATAACTTTCATTCCACTTCACAATTGTATACCACTTTGTGTTGGTCTTTCACATTAAATTCCAGTGAAATATATTTATGTTTGTGGTTGTAATGTGACAAAATATGGCAAAGTTCAAGGGGTATGAATACTTTTGCAACCCACTGTATTAATTATTTACATCACTTTTTGACTCAAAGGAATAGGATAACCTAAGAATTTTAACAATTTACTTAAGAGAAGAATATTTATTAGATCATCCTAATGGAGTTCACACTATAAGAATACTTAACATTTTAATTTTAGAGTGAGTTAAATACGTAGCATAAACCACAATAATGAGGCACAGCTCATCACACAGAGCTAATGGTTTTATGAAAAAAGATGACTGCTGAATGGCCCAGCATTTCTTTGGTGCTAATGAACACACTTTCAATTGCTTTTAGGAAATATTGTAATAGACACATTATTGAGTGTGTAAATGCATTAAGGCATATACCACTGAAAGGCTATGTTTAAATACACTGATAATAGGTAGCTGTCTGAAAGGTCTTAATGGAATACATGTTTATCCACCTCATTGGACATTTCCAACAAGAAATATTGTTAAACCAATGTGACAGCCAGTAAATCAGCAGCCCTTTATACCAAAAAATTATTAATCAAATTGAATTTTGCATTTTATTTTTTCAGTATGGTCTTTAGTATGTTCTGTATTGCTCTTTAATACATGGACATTAATATTGCATAGTCCAGTTGAGATCTGAGGGAATAATTATTAAATATTATAAATGCTTAAAATTTAGTTGAGCATGAATGTAGGGAAGAATAGATGGTATTTAGTTTACATATATTTTATGGAATGGTGGCACAGAAACTATGATAATGTCATCTGATTACACTGGATATGTATAAAATATTTATTCATTCATTCATTCATTCATTCATTCATTCATTTATTAATTATCTTCCACTTTATCCTATAGCAGGGTCGCGGTGGGGTTTCCCATACCCATCCAAGGGAGAAAGTTTTGTGCGCTGGGCAGATACACCCAGGACAGGGCTTCAATCTATCGCTGGGCACACACTCATTCACACTGATATGCACACATACACACTCTATATGGGGCAATTTGGAGAACTCAATTGACTTGATCAATATTTTTAGACTGTGGGAGGAAACCGGAGATCCCGGAGGAAACCCTCACAGACACAGGGAGACACATGGAAACTCCACTCAGATGGGGATTCGAACCGGGAATCCCTAGTGCTGAGAGGCGAACGTGCTAACCACTAAGCCACCATGCCGCCCTGTATGAAATATGATTAAGTAAAAAAAAAAATTGTAAACATATGTGTGACAGATCCTCATGAGTATAAACAGATGATAGAAAGATTTAAACTTGGATTAGTTTTATTGTCCAACATTAAATAAACCCACAAATTTTATGCTTTTTTGCTTTATCTCTGTAGTTCACTGCCAACAGAAAACAAAAGACACTTACTTACACAAAAACCTGCAGGAACAACCTTTTACCTGACCTGATTTTTTTGACGCTATTTAAGTTCAAGTAATTTATTAATGTAGCACTTTTTACAATAGTACATCCCAAAGCAGCTTTACAGTGTTTTAAGTCTTCAAACCCCCAAAGCGTTAACTGAAGGGACAGTGGCAAAAAAAAACTGTATTATGTTGTTATTTTAAGGAAAAAACCATGGGAGTACCTTGTTTTAGTCCCAAACCCAATTCTTTTGCAAAAAAAATAATGTGCCCACCATTCTGTCCAGGGCACATTATTAAATCAAAGTAAAATCAATAGAATGCAAAATTGGGCAAAAATATTTTTGCAATAACCTGCTGGTTCTGCTACCCAGTCTTTGGTTTTTGTGTCTCAAAACACTGCAGACTTATTAAATTGAGAATGCACCAGCCAAGTATTCGCAGCACATTCAAGACTCCACTCATATTTCACTGAATCACTGCTGTAGATTACAATGTCATCTAGATAGGTTGTGACATACACAATGTGAGAGCAAACACTGTGTTAATCATAACCTTTAATGCTGCAAATGCACAAAAGTAGTTTTATTTTCATAGGAATTTTGAGGTTAGCTTAGAAGTTATGGGGATTTGCCCAAGGCAAGTCCTTGTTGGCCCTGGTCCAGAGAACTGGGGGACGAGGCTTTCCCTCCACCAGACACACTAGTTCTGCAGTTCCACCCTCACTCACATTGACCACAGCGCCACCCCCAGGCACACTTAGCAGTGGAGGGATGACTAAAAATTAGAAAAGGTGTTGGAAAAAGATAAGTATTTAAAATGATTAATTTTTTTGACGCTATTTAAGTTCAAGTAATTTATTAATGTAGCACTTTTTACAATAGTACATCCCAAAGCAGCTTTACAGTGTTTTAAGTCTTTAAACCCCCAAAGAGTTAACTGAAGGGACAGTGGCAAGAAAAAACTGTATTATGTTGTTTTTTTAAGGAAAAAACCTTGGGAGTACCCTGTTTTAGTCCCAAACCCAATTCTTTTGCAAAAAAAATAATGTGCCCACCATTCTGTCCAGGGCACATTATTAAATCAAAGTAAAATCAATAGAATGCAGAATTGGGTAAAAATATTTTTGCAATAATCTGCTGGTTCTGCTATTCTGCACATTCAAGACTCCACTCATATTTCACTGAATCACTCCTGTAGATTACAATGTCATCTAGATATGTTGTGACATACACAATGTGAGAGCAAACACTGTGTTCATCATAACCTGTAATGCTGCAAATGCACTAAAGTAGTTTTATTTTCATAGGAATTTTGAGGTTAGCTTAGAAGTTATGGGGATTTGCCAATATCCTAATGTTTAATTTAGTTCCAAATAAAACATGAAACAACAGCATGCCTATGGTTTTAGAAAATATCCTCATATATACTTAGTTTTGTGTTGAAATATGAACATCAGCATCATTTGTCTAGATGGATATGCCTATAGTTAATAGGAGAAGACAGGAGAGAATTGCCTGATTGATCTGAGCTGACATATATATATATATATATATATATATATATATATATATATATATATATATATATATATATATATATATATACTCTAACGTGAATTATCACATTTGTCAGTATTTTGAGGTCCTTATAATTACAAAATAGGGTAAAAGGGACTAACACAGTATGTACTATAGTCCAGCTCAGCTCAACAGTCTATGGTCACCATTAGTAGACAAATCCTGACTGCAGGCAAGCCAGTCAACCAACACTCTGTCTATAAAGTCATGCTGTTTTACACTAGGACAGGTGAGACCTGACATAGTTCTACTGAAATAGCCATGGAATTCCAGGCTAAAGACATCATTTTGACAGCATTGGTATTGCATGAGATATTTTTAAATAAAATTAAAGCTCATTCAGTGTCCCAAGGACGTCATTCATTATATGATTCTTCTGAAGCGAAGGATTGATGCATATAGATTTTTTTTTTTTTTCCTGCTGATCATTATGCTTCATTACAATTACTCTTTAATGCAACATTCTATGGAGCAGATGCCATGATGCTAGTGCACACAAGAAGTCTTACTTCAAATAGGAACTTATTGAGAAGCTAGTTCAAAAAGTTCTCAAAGTTATGTGATTTACAAAACTATAACAAGATATATGAATTATGGGGTACTCACACTCCACATTAAGTTGCACCTGGGCCAGTCTGCGTTTGATATTGAGGCCATTGTATGGGGCTGTTTGGCATCGGTATGCACCTGCCATGTCTCTGGTGACATTAATGAAGCGAAGACGTCCATCACGTGTTTCCACCATCCAGTCACCTGATGGCATAGGCAAGTCCTTGTTGGCCCTGGTCCAGAGAACTGGGGGACGAGGCTTTCCCTCCACCAGACACACTAGTTCTGCAGTTCCACCCTCACTCACATTGACCACAGCGCCACCCACAGGCACACTTAGCAGTGGAGGGATGACTAAAAATTAGAAAAGGTGTTGGAAAAAGATAAGTATTTAAAATGATTAAGGCCATCGGGGGTCTGGGACTTGTGTAAAAAAATTTATTAATTAATTAAATAATAATTTTTCTCGCTGGAGCATTAAATATATTTTTTCAGAACTCCTAACAGTTCAAAAATAAAACAAATGCTTGCAACTTCAATGATTTTGTTGTATGTACTATGGTAGCCAGTTGTATTTTTCAAACAATTCACTTAATGTTAGCTTTTACAATCAATAGAAATATACTTCAATAATATTATCAATATACTTAATAAAGGCTGTTTTAGCACAAAAACAGGCCAATTACCTGTAACTGACTAACAGCAAATGACATTTAGCAGCTTAAGTTACCATTTAGACTTTCAGGTATTGTTTTTATCTGATCAATCTTGGCATAGCCGAAATAAGAATTAATAAAAAGTATGGCATGCAAGTTCCAACTTCAAAGGTAAGTTTTAATTGGATTAAGGTAAAAAGTATAAACTGAAATAATCATTATGGCTGACAAAAAAACATGGAAACTCAGCATGTATGCAGATTAACAGACGGCCATCCAAAAGCTTTAATGTTCTTATTTTGTTAGTTGTTTTTCATCATTTTCACTGGCCTTAGATCTTTAATGAGAATAATGAAAAATGCAATCTATTCATTTTAGAGCCCTGTAGCACATTTGCTGTTAGAAGACAAGAGCAATATAATTATTAGTTCATGGGGCATACATACAAAGGGGATTATTGCTGCACATTTCATGTAGTCATTATAGCACAACTGGAAACTATAACTAATGGAAACAGGCTAATGGATGTAGATCATACATATGCAGGGGCATTGAATAAAATTAACTTAGCAACATTTGTCAGAAGATTCAATGAGAAATTTAAAAGCAAAAATAAAAAGAGAGACCAAAGAATTGATGCTGAAGGAAACATTTTTAGATATTAAGAAAAAATACAACAATATAAAACTAAGTCAATTACATCTTTAATTATCAATCTTCCTAGTAGAGAAGCATACGCAATTGATACATTAAGTTCATCTGCCTTCGTAAACATGAAAGTGGCAAAAGACGGACCAAAAAGGCAACATCAAGAACAGACCAAAAAAGGAAATTATTATGAAGACCAGTTCCTCCCGAATGGCACATTTAGACGTAGTGATTGATGTCTTCCACAGAACAGGGCCAAGAACATGAAGAAGATACCCAGAATACACATTGTCGCATAAGGAGAGCAGGAAAGGGCCAAAGAAAGCCACCAACCCAGCAACTGGACCAGTATCTGCTCTTTTGTCTAAGGACGAACAGGTTGAGCATCAACAGAGCCCTACAAAGTTATTACCATCAGGATACTGGTGTCTTATATTTCTGTACCCTGTGCTTTTTACATATAGCAGGTTTATACTAAACACATGTGCCTGCAAAATCAGCCAGGATTGGTAATGGGTCAGTGATGGTCTGGGGAGGCATATCCGTGGAGTGTCACACAACCGCTCAATTAAATTAATTACAATTACTCATGATATTCTTAACACAAAACAGTATAATGCTGTTCAGTAGTGAGATTATGCCCTTTTAGCCATAATATTGTTAGAGCTTATATTAGTGCAGTGGGCCCTGGGTTTCCCCTGTTGCATGGCAATGCCCGGCCTCATCCCAGAGCACATTGTAGTGCAAGTGTGTCTGACCAGCACCACATGCACAATGGTGGAGCGTGGTCATTAGTCAGCATGCCCTGACATCTTCCAGAACCAACAGTCCACACTTGGGTTGCCACCACCCAACCACGATTAAACAAGTGACAACATACTGAGTAGCAGTATTAGCATGTAGAGTGTGGGTGGAGTGGTGGTAGTAGAATTGGGATAATGTGCAAGCCTGAATGCAGTCAGCTGGCATCAGCATAGGACTGGTAGGATGCAACACATTATGGATTGCTTCTAAATACCAACTGAAAAAGTATTAATGTATTTTTAGATACAGGGCTGTAAGCTGTTACCTCAGGAGATTGCGCCTGAACACTGAAAAGGTGTTTGAGGCAAGGACATGTCTTCTTATGACTTGAATAAAAATGAAAGCAGACATGCAACGCAGCATTGACCTTTTTTTGCCCAACAATGACACATGGTTTATTAGATCAGACACAACTCATTTTACCATTTTCATAAGACAGGGATAACAGTGTCCTTGACTATGATTTTCTGTTAACTTACAAGCACCTACCCCCATCAAATTTCACCACTCACTGCATGGACCATGCTGCGGAATGGGCATGAGTGTAGGTTTAATGCTTGAACTGTGGGGGCAATGGCATAGTGTTTTTTGTGCATTGGCACCCCAGCAAGTGTTAGGGTTAAAAGAAAAATAAATGAGGTAGTATACGTAGTTTGAAAAATGCTCATTAAAGGTAAAGTGCCATGTTGGTAAAACTATGTCCGGGTAAGTTGTGTTTACAGAGTTTTGACGCAGTTTGCCCCGGTCACAGACTAGCTTTGCAGCCCATGATTGCACTTCACACTAACTCCAGTTAATAATGGTTACTTTTCTTTCCCAATAAGACATTGGTTTTAAGTTTGAAGATAGACCTGAACATGGGAACAGAGGAAGAATGTGGTGGCAGAGATTGGTGGAAGCAAGGAAGCAAGTATGGTAATTTATATACATACTTGCATAAACAAAGACCTGCTACAGATATTGTTTACAGATATATTTTGTTCTCTCTTTAAATTAACATTAAAGCAGCATCATAATGCAGAAAACTATTCTAAAATGTATCATAGTGTAAAACGTTAAGCATTAAAATATAAAAATCAATATATTTAGTCCATGAACAAATCATATTACAAAAAATGTATTTAAAATTTGATTAAAAAGAGGAGACATTACCACTACTTTGCGTGATGTTGACATCAACTCGAAGCTCTGGTACTCTGCTACTTGGGAAGTTAGCTACACAACTGTAGGTGGCTTGATCCCTGAACTTCATGTCCACAATCTCTAGGCTGCTGGTGCCAGGTGGCATGTCAGGGTCACTACGCAAAACTATAAGGTTGTCTGATGGGTATACAGACACACCGTTCTTGTACCAGGTGTAGTTGACTTTATCCTGTGGTTGAGCGTCTACATGACAAGACAATTTAAGGTCACGTCCCATCTGGATGCTCTCACTGTCCTTGTTTGAATCTGGTGTTATCTGGAATGTCAGGTTCTTCATTGCTTTTTGGGATAAAAAAAATTATAAGATTTACAATAAAGCACAAATTAGATCATTATAATAAACAAAAAAACTACTGTATATTAGCTATAGTACAACATATTAAAGAACATAATCTAAGAGCATTTCTAAGAATCTAAAAAAAGACTTTGTCCAACCTCGGCAAGTTCCATGCTATACTGGTTTTGAAAATCAAATTAATGAAAAATGGTTAACACATTCTTAATGTGCAGTTTATATTTTAGATTGAATTTACCATTAAAAATATATAATAATATTACTGTTATTCCATTAATATAAGTTGAATAATAATATGTGTTATTATAAGTTTTATATTTGACAATAAATTTAATTCCTTCTAAGGTCATACTGTTAGCATGTTAAATGTTAATGTTAATGACAGTACAATTAGAAATAGAACTAAACATAGTATAGTTTGTTTAAAAAAACTGATAACTCATAACTGATATACAGGCCAAAAACATGACTATCATCCCTCTATTTCACGAATGAAATGATGTTTTATCTTCAAATTAGGTGCTTTTATTTCTCCAAACATAATGCTTCTCATTTAAAATAAATAGATTTATTTTGGTATTATTTTTCCACAAAACATTGTTCTGTTAACCTACTGGCTTTCTCTTGTAATATTTAACAAACTGCAGATGAGCAGTAATGTTCTTTTTGTAGAGCAGTGGCTTTCTCTTTCTTTTTCTCTTTTTCCTGTTACGTTAAAATATTTAATCAAAAATATAAATTTTTTTTGCAGAATACTGTTGGTTATTTCTGCTATTCCTTTAATTAATTAGGGAATTTAATTGAGGAAGCACTACAGGCATCCATTAAACAATAAGGATCAATGTTATGCTTCTGATTATGTTGTGTTCTGTTTTCTGAAAGAAATGATACCAAAAAAATTATTAATTTTTGCATATATATTTTGCATAAATAATCTTGCATATAAAACAACCAATAAAATTTTGATTACCACATGCAAATGTCAATACAGTGTCCTTTCAGCTTTTCAAGTAAATATATCATTACTTTACGGTTCTTGGTAAAGTTCATATAGTTGTAGAAAAATATTTAATAAAAAAACATGGAGAATTTACAATTTGTATTCTTCATAGTATACTGTGGCATTTTAATTGTTTAAGCACAACTTTTACACAATATCTCATTCCTTTCATATTAATATTATTAATATCATATTCATATTAATTAATTTGTAACATGATATATTAAATAATATCACCTACCATCAATATGTGTATGTGTATCAGCTTTGTATTCCATTTTATTATTGTTCATTGTCTATCCTTTATATTAGTTCATCTTTAATTAGTCTCTCCTGTGTTCAACAGGCATGTGTTTCCAAAACATCTGTTTATTGGTTATTTTCTGTTTTATAATTTACCAGTTTTTTTTCTTTTTTTGGCTAGTGTAGATTTTAATTCACATTAGTTTGTTTACCTGTTCGCGCTCCCCATTCCGTTCCTGTATTGCTACTTTCTGGATTTTGCAATTTTGCCTTTTTAAAGTTTCTTTCACTCTGCACATAGTGCTTTTAGTTGCTTTTTTCCCGCTTGTCATGCGTACTTATGTTTTTTATTTAATAAACATCCTTATGCCTTTTACCCAACATTTACCTTGCAGTCTTGTACACGCGGTGACAGCAAAATTTTTCAAGGTTGGAAAATGGTGAACATACTTGAATATCTTTCTCTGTCAACACATCCACCCACTTTCAGCTCACTTTTGTGCTAACTCTTATGTCTAATCAAATTTTTTGTTATAAATACCAGACGTACTTCTTACAATGAGGTTGATGTTCTTTCTGGCTGGATTGCCCACATTGTTGACTGCCGTGCAATTGTAGAACCCGGACTCAGCAGGACTGACAGAGCGCAGGGTCAGCGAGCTACCACGTATAGTGGCATTTTGTGGTAAGGGGCCGGTATACCTTGTCCAAGTCACGATGGGCACAGGGAAACCTGCTGTGACTTCACATGACATTGTGACATCCTCACCTGGGTCAACAATGGTAGTTTCATTTACAGAAAGTTTTAGAGCTGGAGGAGCTGGAAAAAAGAAAACATTCTTAAACTGATTTTCTCAAACTAAAGCAATATAGCATTTTAGCATATAGCAATAGCAATATAACAAATAGCATATTAGTTAATGATAATGATATATAGCAATAGCAATATAACAAATAGCATATTAGTTAATGATAATGATAATGTAAAAAGAGAGTTTCCTACAAGCATATGGGTCCTACAAGCATATGGGTTCAATAATTTTACAATGGGATAGATATTGCCAATGTCATGGGGCATGTTTGTTATTTGTTTACTGCTCTTATGTTTGTCATAATGCAATCAAGATATCTTACTTTCTGTTTACTTGTTTTACCTGTTTTTAATTTTGGACTGATGATTTTTGTATGCATGAAGAAATGTTCTAAAGGTATGCATCTTCATGAGATGAGAATCAGATAATGGCAACCTCATAAAAAGCACAGCAAGAATTAGCAAATGTGCAAAAATGCACCAGTCCAAAAATAATAAGTATCTTTATTACCTTTATTGCCACAGGTGAATAGAATCAATCATGTAGCCATGCATTTTTGACCACCATTTTCTTTCCACTTCGTGAAAGTAGCTTGACTGTGCATGAAGCAAGGTTCATTAAGCCATGGCTGGGCATATATTTTGTGGAAAAACTTAAATAGCCCACACAGAGCTCTGATCACAACATCCATCTCATCAAACACCTTTGTAATGAACTAGAACAGAGACTGCAAGACATGCCTTCTTATTCACCATTAGTGTCTGACCTCACAAATGCTCTTCTCAATGAATAGGTAGAATTCTTATACACATAATTCAAAATATTTTAGACACAGTTCCCAGAAAAGTAAAATCTTATAATGATATAATGAAGTAGGTGTAATGGTCTGATATCCAAAATATGTCAGTCAATAAAATATATTTACATTCAGAAATCGAAAATTTGATTAATTAACTTATAGGTAAACATCCATCCTTTGTCAGCTCCAAATACCACCTTTTATCAAACATCCCTATTCATTTGGTAAATAAATTATCTTATTGGACAATTACAAGTCGCAGACAGGAAAATGTCTCTAAACAATTTTGTAATTCAGTTGCTGTCAGGTAACCTGTCATATCAGCAGTGTCAACTGAATGCTGGTGGTATTACCGGCACTGCCGGACTTGACATCAGCACACCTTAGTGGGTCCTGTTAATATTATTTTTCATTTGAGAAGATCTTGTGCAGCTGTGTGTCTTGTCACGTGACCATTCCTTACATGTTAAAAGCCCTTTCTGCCCTGTGTTGGAACTTCTAAGTGTTGCGTTATGTCATGTAATGTGCTATATGTCTGTATTCACCCTGTGTATTCTACATTAAAGACTAAACATCTACAGCTCTGGACATGGTCCCTTTTAGCTATGGCAGACCAGCATCTCATGACATAACTGTGGGCCATCAGTTCAAAACAATTAATAAAAAAAATATAGCTGGCCACAGCAATGAAAATCATAATGCAATGACGTATGCTGTCACACCAACTACAACTTTTCAGTTTTCACCTATCCCGGTTGACTCACCTGTTCCTCACCCATTTTTTCTTTCCTATTTATAGACCTTCAATTTCATTTGTTTCTTGTGTTGGTTTGTTGTATACACCATGTTACTACATCAGTCCATACTATCTTATAGAACTGATATTTGGCCTGGGAGTCTATTGGTTCCAGCTCGAGCTCCAGACACCCACCAGCCAAACAAGTTGTTTTAGACTCTCTGTTATTTTTGTTTGAGGCTGCTGGATCCCTTTATGTCTGACTTTGACATTTGAATAAAGACTCATTTTACGTTTTACCTTCTCTTGCTCCTTTGTCTATGTTCAGGGGTGCTATACATAGGCTGCTGTTAGCCACAACACTTTTGTATATTAAGATTACCTGGAGGACAGCAAATATTTTTTTTGTTGGTGTGTCAATTTTATTATGTCTAATTTTGCCTTCACCATTCACTGTGCACACATGGTACATGGATGCAAAATGGAGATTTATGCATGTGGTAAGTGAGGACATGCAGGTGGTTGGGGTGATGTAGAAGGAAACTCTGGAAATGCAAAATTTATCACCACTAAACACATTGCTGACCAGCAGCTGATGGGAGACCAACACCAAAAATGCACAAATTATATCTGTATGGCAATATACAGTACTCGTTTTACCCCGGGAGATCGGCTACGCGTACGCCGCTTGCGCCTTGTGAGCGTTTTCCAGGAATCGGCTACGCGGGGAAAAATGTGTAAGCCGGTCCGTCGGGTAAAACGCTCCCACGGATATAACCTGCGCGGGAGTAATGCGCAGCGCCGCACCGTGGTTGAGCGCGGAAGGAGAGTTCGGAGACACCAGGATAAGAACAAAACGGATTTATTATTAAAAATGGTGTAGGGACACCAACGGAAAGGGGGAACAAACGATCAAGACTAACACCTGGGTAAACCTTAAACAAAGACGTGCACCGGGAAAATGGAAGACGGAAACTAAATACAAAAAACACCCAGTCACGTGCACAAAATAAACCAATCACCCAACGGAGACAATGAGTATCTTAAATGAGGGACAGGTGCCCCAGGCACCTGTGACACCCATGCACATCTGGTACATTTGCCCCATAATGGTGGTCATCCTTATATGTACCAGTATGTAGCTAATATTGATCAATGTAAACATATTGAGATTTTGTGAATTCTGGTTTTAAGTACACCATAAATTGTCAACAATTGGAGTAAAGTGTGTTTATTGTGACAGATTTATGCTTCATTACAAATTTGTGCCTATCACTATTAAATGTGAAGTGAAAAAAAAAAAACTAAATAGTGTATATGGAGATGTCAATCCTCACCTCACCATCAGATGTTTTTGGCACACATTGGACAGACTTTACTGAGCCAGATAGAATGTTAAATTTGGATTGTTCCTGCATCTCAAAACACAATGTTAGACCAGTGTGGCCATCTTGAGAAGTTGAAATTTTGCTAAAATGATAAACTAATTGTGTAGGCTAAGTTTTGCAGCAAAGGCACACAGCTGTCCACCTAAGTGAGAGAAAGCACTCGATACATAGTAGGTGTTTTAACCCCTGCTAGATATTGACCTTAACTGCCCCCACATTTCCTGGAAATATGGCAGATATGGCTATCAAATGCAGTACTGGGATCTGTAGCTAATCTGTATTTTATTGTCTATATGCCTTTGCAGATTTAAAAGGGGAGCTTCATCACCTGAGAAAAACGCTTCTGGAATTTTGGATTTCCTTTGTATGTCTGTATGTCATCTGTACTGCTGCGGCCTCACATACCATGACAAAGATAATAGACTTCATAAATAAAATCTGTATTTGTCTCTGGCAAATCCTGTTTCCATTACATATTTGGTCCAAGCTTGTAATAAACAGGCATATCAATTTTCTGTATAATGAAATGTTTATGATATGAGAGGTGTCTTCCTATTGTTGACAATGTTTTTGTGTGACTGCATGGGTTTTGTTTGGATTTCTTTTAATATAAAGTCCAAATGCAACTCAGGTAAATGGCAATGCAAAAATGCTACTAGGTGTGAATGTTATTTTGTGTCTCATCTGAGATGGACATGCAACCTCTCCTAAGTGTTGCAACGCAAGAGTAAACAAGTAAGTCAAGGCATATCCAATCATAAGCCAATAATAAAAGAAGAAAGAAAACATTCCACAAAGTGCTTACTCAAATATCAGAGACAGAATAAAGAAAAAGTTCAGGTGTGAAAAATAACAAGAACAACAGACAGATAAACATAATTGGTATTTGCATTAAAGAAAAAGTAACACCCACCACACGTTTTATGAACCTATAAATCCATCTATTCATTCATAAATGCAGTCATCTACTTATGCATGTAAGTAAATTAATCACAGCACACTTGACCACAAGGATATTATACTTCATTCTTGATGTCCCTAAAGAGGTATAAAACTAACCTTAATCAATGTTAAAGCTAAAAGTAATGTAATAGATATATAGTGTAAAAAATGTAAAATATAGAGTAATAGCGTTATAGTTGACATAAGTTACATTATAATGCTGGGTGTTTAAGATGTAAACAAATGGCTAAGAATTCCTACTTAATTTAGTAATAAAGTAGAAGTTCAGTAATTATTCTAAAATTAAAACATCTGGTCCAATTTATCAAGGCAGTGTATCAGCGTTGGAATTACTGACTTTCACTCTGACTAATCCATAACTGTAATCTCAAATGCATGGAACTGTTGTTTAAAGCACAATCAGCTTTGCAGTTCTCAGAAATGTAATTACTTTCCTCAAAATATAGGTGAAAGTATAGAGAAATTGTAAGCGGTTTAAATGAAAAATATAATATTGTTCAAGTGCAGGGTGGCACGGTGGCTTAGTGGTTAGCGCGTTTGCCTCTCCGCACTAGGGATTCCCGGTTCAAATCCCAATCTGGGTGGAGTTTCCATGTTCTCCCCGTGTCTGCGTGGGTTTCCTCCGGGTTCTCCGGTTTCTTCCCACAGTCCAAAAACATGGCTCAAGGTGAATTGAATTCTCCAAATTACCCCATATAGAGTGTGTCTTTGTGAGTGAGTGTGTGCACAGTGGTAGATTGGTGCCCTGTCCTGGGTGTATCTGCCCAGCGCCCAAAAGGTTCTCCCCTGGATGGACATGGGGAACCCCCCGCAACCCCAGTAGAGGATATAGCGGAAGATGGATGGATGGATGTTCAAGAGCAGTCCATCAACGCATTTTACTGATTTAGTTTGTATTGTATTGTTTTAATTACTTTCATCAAATATTGGGTTTTATTTCTATGTAAAATAATGTCCAAATATAATCATAAGAAATCTGGCATCATGTGTTCATGCAGCTGTTTTACTGCCAAGAAAAACCATATGGACATGAGTTATGGCAAAAAAAAAATAAAATAAAAAATCACAGTATGGTTGCATGTTTAATATACATGCTATATATACACTGATAAAAATAATATGACATTGTGGTCTGCAGATGTAGTAATCTTATTATTAAATCTGATTACTTATTAATTATATAATTACTTATTATTGATTGAACTGTTAACTGAATCACTGTTATTCGAAATGAGCTTTCATCACCTAGCAAAATGAATCTAGTCTCGAATGTTGTCATAGCAACATTAAGCATTATACTTCTGGGTTATTTTTTGTCAATCTGATTAAGGTTATACCACACAAAATTGTGCATAACATCTGGTTTGCATAGAAATTAAAGTTTTTAAAACCAAGACTTGCTGGATAAAGTTTTCACCTGAAAGGCAAAAGAGGTTAGTGCCAGGTGTTGGTCAATCTTACGTTGAGATACAGATTACACTATGTATCGAATTCATGACAGTGGAGGTGAGTCTGTTTAAAATGTTATTGTACCTTTAGATGTTGCTTTTGTTTTCTCGCTTTGTTCTGTAGTCACAATTTTTAGCTTGTTTGCGATGTGATTGCTGGTCAGTTCATTTTGCGATATTTTCTCTGTTTATAATTTTAAATTAGTCATAGACTAACAACTGCTACAAGTGTTAAAAAATGCATTTGACCATCCCTTACTTTTTTTTAGCTTAATCTGTTTAATTTCATTGAAGAGCAGTTAACATAGATACAAACGGTACATAAATATACACAGATAAATACACATATACACACCGGTGCGTATATAAACAACACAGAAACTTGTAAGTTATTGTAAAAAAAACTGCTTCCAAACCAACCCCCCAAATACAAGTACTTAGATAACATTAACCCCCCCATTACCAATAAAATAAAACAATAAAATCCGATTAAACCCACCCATTAATCCAGTCAGGTCACCAACTAAAAAAAAAAAGGAAAAGATTGAAAATTATATAAACTAAAATATAAAAAGCAACGGAGGAAGTAGAGGTCAGTCAAATGCCGAACAATTAAAATAATTGAAATAGGTGATAAACCTGCGCCATCTGTTGCTACCTTTGATTGAGTATCAATTTTTTTTTCCAATTTAAGAAATATTAGTGTCTTTCGGCCACTGAAAAATAGCTGGAGGTTTGTCAGATTTCCAAAGAAGCAATATATGGCATCTAGCTATTAATGAAGAGAAGGCCAGAACATCCAATTTGCTCAGCATAGAAATGAGTGCTGTCTGTGGGAACCTCAAATAATGCTATTGCCAGACAAATATCAATATTCATTTTAAGAATTTTGGACATAATAAAGAAATAGTTACTCCAGAAATGGTATAGCGATGGAGAGTTAAAAACATACGGCTTAAATCGCATTAGGGGCGTGGCATATATCACATGAGTCGTTAAAATTAGGGTATATTTCAGCTAGCCTCGATTTACAAAAATGAACTCTGTAAAAGATTTTAAACTGGATTAAACCAAACCTGGCAAATATTGATGTTGTGTGTATCCTATCCGAAACCAAATTCGAAGTGTGGACAACACAAGTGGGTTAGTTGTGAAGCCAGCAAAATTACAAGGAAGAGAGGTGGTAAGCAAAGCTAGCAATAAAGTTTTGGTGCAGGAATTAGGTTCAAGTCTACTCCAAACCATCTCCGATTAAGTACGCCAAAAAATTTATGAATATGGACTGACCAGTAATATTGACCATCCATTTCTAATGATTCAAACAGAGCTCAACTATTTACACCTTTAGCAAGGTTACTATTCCTTACAGAAGTAGAAATAGGATCTCCTGTGTGTTTTGGTTTCCAAAATTGGCCCTTCCATTGATCTTATGGCATTTAGACCGGGATCCGAGAGCTGGATGATTGGCTGCAGCACATTGCTTTGAAGTCCAAATGACATTACTTATTGTTTCCCCTTTTTTGTACTCTCTTTCTGTATGCATTTCTTTCATGCTTTAGCTCTTTCCACAATTCTATCTCAATTATCCTAATTGCACAAGAACCCATTCTTGGTTGTGTTGAGAAGTTTAAGTGGTTGTTTTGCAAACAAATTTGAAGATGGAACCTCTGGCTAGCTCAAGGAACAATGTTAAGTATCCCCGCTTCTAAACTGAAGAGCTCAGAGTTTACCATCTTTTTAGCTCCTGAATTGTTTACAATAACCCACCACCACCACACCAATCTGTTGTGATGTCATTTTGTATAAGAATGTATGTCTAAATATCAGTCAATGTCAGAGTGCATGCCTGAAGCTGTCATCATGTGAATATGTAACCTATTTGTTTCATGAACCCTAGAGAATCTATTTACACTGAGAGTGTATATGAAACTGTGCATGTGTGAATATGTTTTTATCAGGGCGCTATTTGTTTCCATTGAGTGCCAGTATGTCCATGCAAGGTGCATGTTTAACTCTGCATAAAACTATGTAGGTGTCTGAGTCACTCAATGCTACATGCATATCTGAATTCGTTAATATTGAGCATGTTTAAAACATTTCAGTTCTAAATAGATGTCTGAATGCTTGTTTGAACTTGTGTGTGTACTGATTGTATGTTTTAGCCCGGTAATGCTTTATGTGTGATGGTGTATGCTTGGCTGGAGTGCTTGACCTTGTGCTACAGTTTTGTGAGCAGGTCTGTCAAAATCATTGCTCTGGTGGATGATCCAAAGCCCATCTGCACACCAGTCAAAGTCTGAAGAGTATTAGCTTACCAAAGGGTTAGAAATTGTCTTATTCATTGAAATTAACTATTTTTACAAATAGCATTTTTGAAATTATCCAGATTCCTACTATAAATTGCCTTAAATATAAATATTGTATAAGACTGTCATTGTCTTGACAGGATAAGTATTTTTTCTTACATTCAACCAATTAGGAAGTGACAGTGATCAGGTTAAGGTTTTATCAATTCCTCATATCATTTCCCTTGATGCATGAAAACATATGAATTGTGTATGCGTTTTCAAACAGTACTTAGATTGATGACATAACTTTTTTTCATGTCTTTTCTTTCTCCACTTACTAATATGAGTTTCTCTCTATTCTTGGGAGACAGAGGATAGGTTTAGTCTCTTTACTGCCGCAACTCTTATTTGTACAGAAAATAAAATAGAGATCACTAGGAAAGATGGAAAGAGCTGGCAGAGATTGCCAAGGAAAGAATTTATCGTTTCAATTTTCCAAGATAGTGTTAGCAAAATAGTAGCAGATCAGTTCTTGCTTGTCCCACGGTAATAGGATTGATGTGCTCTACAGGACTTTTGCCGGTGTTACTATGAACCACCAAGACTCCAAGTAAGTGGGTGACTTTTCCTTAGAAGGAAATAAATGGTAGAAAGTATGCAAATGGTGACTAAGGCTGATTTAAACCACAGTAAATGCTGCCTGTTTCCATTACCAGAGGTATGTAAGTACCTTTTTGTCCAAAAATAAAAGATAAACTAAAGAATGCAATTTTTAAACAATTAATATAAAGAAACATTACAATGTCACAAACACAGTTATGGAATATTAAAGAAATAACTGCACCAGTTTTTTTTAGGATAATATTTTTATCTTCAGATTATACTATGACTAAAATAACTAAAATCTTACCACCTTAACTTGCACTCAGATCTGTACATCTGTACAAGCTGAGATTGCCAAAGTATCTTTTTTCATGAAGCTTTCCAGCTATAGTCAGTAACATACTGCAATACACAGTTAAATTCCATGACTAAAAATAGTGTTAAGGGTGGCACGGTGGCTTAGCGGTAAGCACGTTTGCCTCTCAGCGCTAGGGATTCCCGGTTCAAATCCCCATCTGGGTGGAGTTTCCATGTTTTATGTTCCCCGTGTCCGTGTGGGTTTCGTCCGGATTCTCCGGTTTTCTCCCACAGTCCAAAAACATGGATCAAGTCAATTGAGTTCTCCAAATTCCCCCATATAGAGTGTGTGTGTGTGTCTGTGTGAGTGAGTGTGTGCCCAGCGATAGATTGGCACCCTGTCCTGGGTGTATCTGCCCTTGAAGGGGCATGGGGAAATCCCCCCGCGACACTAATAAGCGGAAGATAATAGATGGATGGAAAATAGTGTTATCAAGTATCTCTATCAAATGTTATGAATGAAAATATAAAAAATTCAGTATTTAAAAAGTTTGCATACACCTGACCTGTGCTTATAAGTAGTTTTGAACATTTCAGAAAATGGTATCTATTCATAGGCTTCTTATTATTAAAGACTAGTAATACTATTTTAATTAACTGGATAAACTTTTCAAAAAAATGTCATTAATCCCAAATAGAAATTGTGGACCTATACAGGTCCAGAATTTCATTGAGGTATAATGTTAATTTGTGTGAATATTAATATCCAAGTTTAGAGACCACGGGACTATGAAGTCATTATACTACTAGGAATGAGAGACATTTTCTTGTTTCTTGTAGGCTTCAATAATGAATGTACATTGTGCATAAAAACACAAAACATAGCACAAAACTAGAACATAACAAATGACTTTGTGAAGGTCCTGAAAGGGTAAAAACATGTTTATATTACCAGTAAACTGTGTCTTATTTTAACATAAGAAAGGCTGCTCATAGAAAAAAAAACTCTAAATCTGCCATGGAAAAGCCAAATTACAATTTGTACTGCACATGAAGCTTACATTTTTTGAGAAATGTCTTTTAGTCTGATGAAACAAAATGGATCAGTTTGGCCATTATATTCATCATTTTGTATGGAAAGAGAATAAAACTTGCATCATCCTAATTGTGAAGCATGGGAGTGACAGAATCATGCTGTGGTAGTGCTATGCTGCAGGATGAACTGTTGTACACAAAATAGCTGGCATTATAAAAAAAGGAAATATATGTGATGATAATGAAACAACACATCAAGACATCAGCCAGGAAGTTTTAGCTTGGGAGCAGAAATCCTTTCCAATTGGACAATAAAACCAAACAAACCAAATTAGTAACAAAATAATTTCAGACACCAAAGTCATTGAGTGGTCTTTAAGAAGTCATGACTCCTGATCTATAAAAAGTGTATATGCACAAAAAATCCTGTGCAAACTAGAAGACTTACTTATGCCAGTTTTGTCAGGAATAGGACTAAATTAGGACTATTTAGTTTTATTTTGCATTTGAACTCAGGTAATTGTGGTGTACTAATATAAAAATCAGTAATCTCTGTCTGGTTACTGACCCTGATCTTTCAACACCTGACTTTTTTTTATGAAATGCAAAATGTACATTTTCATTACATTACATTTAGTCAAAAGCAGACAATTTTATCCACTTACAAATGAGAAAACAAGACATATGCATTGTTCCTATTTATCTTATTTTTTATCTTTTAAATTTGGCTTAGGAACCTAATTTGGAATAACATATAAGTTGTAAAGTTGCTGCATTTTTTGCTCACAAATTTGTGGTAACCTTCGGAAGAAGAATATTTTTTCATGGCCTTGTCCTTGTCCAAGGAGTCAGATTTTTTGGTCTAAACTTTAGTGGACTGCATAATGTTTTGACCTTAATCTCACTGAATATAATAGGATAATATGAAAACCTGATTGTGTGTTAATTTTTTTTGGCAAACAGCAGAACCTGACCTTATGAACATTCTTTAAACTGGACACACATTTAAAGTAATGTCAAAAATATTTAGTAGAAGAGAAAACATTCATGTTTATATTATGGCTTAATAAAATGAAGTTTAATGAACCAATGTGTGTGTAACAGTAAGGTGTCTATTATTATATTATTACTAGTACTCAACAATGCCTGGTATCCTGAAATGCTTATAACCTCATTTATCAGCCTGTCTTCTCATAACAGTGTATAAAATAATTGTTTTCAACAGTCATTCAGCTGTGACTGTTCAATCAGAACCTTGAAGCAATCCTAAAAAAACCTATGCACACATCCACTAAAATTAACGAGGCTCTGTGCATCGGACAGAAAGCAATTAGCATTCGGCAATGTTAAACACAACGACAGCATCATTAAAGCAATTTATCGCCACCAATTTAATGGCTTGAGGCTCAATTAGCACTGTTAAATAAATTGTGGCATACTTTTGCTTGGGCTTTTTATTAATACACTGTTGTGGCAAGAACCCAGCAAACAGTTTGTATTTGGATTTAGTGTGGATTTTCCATTGTCTCTTACTATTCAACGATTTTCTTTAACTATCTACCTAAATGAGTAGAGAATGGTACATGTCCTTTCTTAAGGGAATATACAATCTATGAAAAAAAAACTGTTAGACACATACACACATTTATTCTCATTAGTTTTGCACTGTATGTAAATTAAAGATAGCAGAGGTAGACAAGTCTGACAGGATGAAAGAAAGTAGATTCCAGGCACAGCTTTAAATTGATATTGACCTGCACAGTTTAAAAGTATTTTGAGTTTTACTTTATGCCATTTTATTATTTATGGCTCTCGCCAAGTGTTAACCAATTTGCATCAATTAATAAAAATGCATAGAAAATAAAAAATTTCAGCTCTTATTGCATGTCATGTATCATGTTCCTGTAGTCCACTTAAAAGCATTCGATTTTATTGAATAGATTTTGAATTTAGATTTAGATTTTCTATCCCAAAATAGTTGGGTTTTATTTTGGCCATAGCAGACGTGATATTATTATGGTAAACTACCAATTGAATACAGAATGCAATGATGTTGAAGTTATCTGAATATAACAGAATATATTTTATATTTAAAAATGTACAAAAAGTTGTGTTAAAATGTATCTGACAAAAACTCATTACATTAAATTTACTATTTGTAAATAGTAATCTGCCAACGGGCACCTGACTCTTACTCTTCAAATAAATGGACAGCTGCAGGTACCATCCCAACTGCCAAAGGACATCTGCCCAAAAGGCACTGACCCCTCTGCCACACTTCAGATGGAGAGAGGGGATCACCACTCGTCAGAGAGCTGGGGAACTGCTGCGCTGTGTGCTTTTTTAACATTATGCATAAACAGCCCAACTCAAACCTCCTAAAACCTCCAAAATTTCCTCTTTTGCCAGGACACTTTCAAAAGATGGCCTGAAGTTGCGCATCACTGCTGAAGATGTCTGTCACGCCATGTGACATCATCACCATCCCAAGTTCCATCCATCCATTATCTTCCGCTTTATCCTCTACTAGGGTCGCGGTGGGGTTCCCCATGCCCATCCAGGGGAGAACATTTCGGGCGCTGGGCAGATACACCCAGGACAGGGCGCCAATCTATCTCTGGGCAATCAAACAAACTCACTCTATATGGGGTAGTTTGGAGAACTTAATTGACATTGAGCCATGTTTTTGGACTGTGTGCTGTATGTTTTTTTTTTTTGTCAGGCTGTCATTGTAAATAAGAATTTGTTCTTAATGATTTGCCTGGTTAAATAAAGGTTAACATGGGAGGAAACCAGAGAACAGAACCCAGATTGGGATTCGAACCGGGAATCCCTAGCGCTGAGAGGTGAACATGCTAACCACTAAGCCACCGTGCCACCCACCATCCCAAGTTTCAGCACAAAAATATCACATATGAATTTCCATTTACCATTGATTGATGCAGTAGTAGAACGATTAAATTAGGTATGATGGTTGATTAAGATCTTAAGAGCTAAACATTGTCCGCAACGCAGTGCAAATTTTGTAAGGATTCCTATTGAAAAGGCAGGAAAAAAATGTAAATTTGATAATTTATTCAGTAATCTCTTTAAAAAGCTTTACTATAGATCCAAAAAGGTTGTCTAAAACTATAGCATAGTTAAATGAATGCTCCTAACCCTTACACTAGGAATTTTATCTCATCTCATATTCTTGACCAATTAAGTCTGTACTACAGTCATGAGAAGGGTAGCCATCCAGAAGAGAACTTTTGACACAGTAAGAACATGGAATCTCCACCCAGATCGGGATTCAAACCTGCATCTCCAGCACTGAGAGGCAGATAAATCAGTCACTGTGCCACTGTGTCTAACTAAGAATTACATATTAATGATAAAATATAGAATGTTGAGTTTTCCATCACATGTTTTTTGTGTTTTCTTACACAAGTTTGTAAGAAATTAAATAAGCCTTACTGTGGGTACCTTAAACCTCATGACTGTCTCTTATAGCTCAAGTTTGTCCCTGCCAAAGTTCCATTTCATCTCATAGGCACATTTAGCAATTCGTATGAGTCATTTGAAGTAACTCATGCTATTATATCATTGAGTAAATATATTGCTTGTAGACCTTATGCCAGAACTTATGTAGCAACATGTCTATGTTTGAAAACTAGTCCTACCTCCTGTTTCTAGGTACATCACCCTGTTAATTGACTGTTAATATAACTGTTAATAATTTCATTTTCCTGTCCATCACCCCATTGTACAAAAATCACTTCCTATTTGCCAGTCCTCTCCTCCTTGTACCCTGCCTTTAAGGTTTTAATCCCCAAGATATTTATTTCTATATGTCCACCATCTTATATATAATCTATGGCCATATCTTTGTTATTCACATCATTGGTACATTTAAAAATAGACTATGTTAGAAACAAACATGCTCTCTGGTTTAGAGGTACTAACCTGTGTAATTTTTACTATTTATAGATATTTAAGATATTTGAAGGTGTTTTATCTTCCCATGTGTCAGGAAATAAAGTGAAAACTTTCCAATTCTAATCCTGTGGGCCTATCCATGGCCATTAACACAGTAAATTAGATTTCATTGTCCTCTTTAACTAAAATAGCACATCAATGGTTTAGATGCCAACTTATATGAAGGTCCTTTGTCATGGTTTGTTTTGGTCACGTGGTGTGGGTTGGTCTATGTGTTCACGCCCCTGTAATCACACTCACCTGGGACTAATCACGTTTTGTTATTTAAACCCTGCACGCCCTGCCCTTACCGCCAGTTTGTCTTGTGCCACGCCTGTGCTAAGCCCTGACACTACTAGCTCTCGTTCCTGCCTTGTATACCGCGCCTTGGTTCCTCATCCTTTGTTGCTGTCTCTCTGTTTTGTGTGTGTGCAGTTCATCATCCTGCCGCCTCCACTTCGTCAAGTCCCGTTCACCACAGTTCTCCGGATTTAGAACACTACCCGCCCTGAAGTCATCATCCACCACCTCGTGTTTACCTACGTTCAGTGTCTGTGTTTACCGTACTGTGTTTCCCTGTTGTGGACAATAAAACCCTGGTTCGGTTCTCTACCCCCGTTTCCAGTTCCGTCACTCCGAGTAGCGAATCCGCCACGCCCGGTTGTACGACCGTAACATCCTTCAAATTACCATGGAGAAGTTATTTGCACATCTTATCAATTGAACACTTGAGTGCCCTTGAGGTTGCACCTTCTCCCCAAATCACTATACAAGATTTCATATGCCTTGGTCATTCAGGCTGATTGGTTCCCGTATCATATTTATGTGTATAAAACCTAGCTTTTCATCCCTTTTTTAGCAGAAACCACAATTTCTGCTTGACTATCTGTCTAACTCACTAACATCTGTTTGGATGAAGATCTGTAACCTCATGCTGAATTTTGGCAGAACAGAGCCTCAGATGATTATTCTAGCAAAAGCATTGATTCATTCTGACCTGGCCCTTTAAATCAAACACTCTAAAATCTTCTAACCAGTTCTGTTTCTGACCTTGGTTTTACAATTGCATGCAGCTAAAATTAACTAAACAGGTCACGAAAATAACACATTTCTGCAAATTTAAAAACGTTACAAAAATCAGATCATTTTAAACCTGAGAATAGGATTAAAAAAGAAAAGTTAAATACAATTATTTATTAAATAACACCTTATTTATGTAACGTTATTTTAAATGTTTCTTCCACATGCTCTAATTTTTAAATTTCTAAAATGTTTCATACAAATTTTTACATAAATATACACAAATTATATTCATATTAAATATCAATTGCTGTTGTTACACTAGAATGTTTTTAAAAAATGCAACAGTCTTATGATAAGATATATGTGTTTAATTCATGCCCTGTAGTGTAAACTCTATATTATTTTACTTGTCCAAATTAGCCCTGTGAAGTGTTAGTAAGCTGTACAGTGTTTTTTGCCTGATGGAAGTTTGGATAAGGTCCTACTATAAAGCTGTTTTAAATAAAAGTGTTGTGCAACAGACTAGCTTTCAAATAGATTTGTCAAGATTTTTTCTACCCTCCTGTCTGAACTATTTGCTTTTGTGTATGGACTGCAATTTAAGTTCCGTTTTTAAATGTTTCGGTTTGTTGTCATTTATACACAGCTGTGCCCTATTTCAGTTAATTAATTTGTGTCATATGACATGTCTTTTGTTATTTAAGCCTTGCTGTGGTTCAGGTCCTTGGTTGTGTGTTCATTGTTTTGCGTAGTAACCATGGAATAAATCTCTTATTTCTGGAACCTGCTACCTGTGGTCGTGTGGTTGTCCATACACTCACCTGGACCTTGGTGAATTGTGACAGATTGTGAAGCAAACTTTAACTTACTTTCTATTTAAATCCTTGCATATTGCAGGTACTCGCACATAAGATTTTATTTGATTAAACAGATCTTTGGTCTAGCTGCCTGCTGTAATGCAAGTGTGAACTGAATCAGACCTACTTTATAATTACTAATTAAAGCTCTAGGTGGAAGGTGACCTAAAAATCTGTAATTTGTTATGTAATATATAAACTACATAATACTTAATACTTAATACCAAAGGGTCATATAAAAGCTAAAATACCAGTTCTCTGATTCTTTGACTTGCACCAAGTGGTGTGGGTGGAGACGGGTGGTAATACTTTTAAGCAGAGTTTTTACTGTGCTCAGATATTTATCTCAATGGTAAGTATCTCTGGTGTAAGAATTCATCTGCCAATCTAAAACATTGGTTTCTAGGTGTTAAGTTGGTTTATACTATGTTATTTATTTTTATGAAGGTCTGTGCAAATGGGAAATATCAAGTACACTTCTACTCAACATATCTGTACCTATTTTGCAAAACCATACAATGAGTTTGATGAGTATTATATGGTGAATATTGTATGGTCAACAGACCAGTTTTTTTTTTTTTTGTCCAACTGTCCAACACAAATAATTTATTGATTATCAATACATACACATATACTTGTTGCACACATTACCACAGTTTTGGATAAATTCACTCCAATAAGAGTGAATATTACATCTACTGCTATTGTATATACATTTACAAAGTACATAGATAATTATTTATATTAGGTAAAACTGGGAGCCCCATGTGTGCTTGTGTCTTTGTATGTGTGTGTGTGTGAGAGAGAGAGAGAGAGAGAGAGAGAGTGTAAGACCGGCGTCTTCCCATTCCCCTGCCAGTGCTCAGCCGCCACGTCTTCCTTCTGTTGGAGGGCGTGGCGAGTCGCCGGATTTTTAATTGACAGCACTATTTAAGTGACGCTGTGGCGGCGTCAGTCGCGTTGGATTGATTCGCTTTCTTCTGTGTTAACTGTGTGTTCTCCTAGTTCTAATTCCTCTGGATTGGATCACACTCCGGTTTGGCACTTCTCGCCAGCACGATCGGCATCTCACCTGCCCTTTGTTCCACGGACCGCCTCGTCGCTTCGTTGAAGCCACGCTCTTTTGGTTTTCGTCCCGGCGTCTCGCCGGCGTATGATTTTTCGTTGTGACTGTTTGGTTTTCGTTTCTCCTTATTTGTTTCGTAACGAAAACGTTAATAAACACTTCTGTTTTTTGGAGCAAGGTCGGACTATTTTTGTGTGACGTCACGCATCATGACAGAATTCAACGCCACAAACCCCAGGGCGGCATCACCGGAGGCGTTGTTGTTGGAGTTGGGCCAGAGACTGGGAGAGCTCCACCAGGAATTCCTGGGTATGTCTAACACCATGCACACCATCCTGTCACGCCAGGATGCTCAGGAACAGGTCATGGTGGACCTCCGGAACCAAGCGCCCGTCAGCACACCTGCTTCCGTTCCACCACCGGCTGCTGATGGAATGGGTTCATCCAACCCTCTGGCACTCACAGAGCCGGAACGCTACGAGGGGGCCCTGGAGACTTGCAGTACGTTCCTTTTCCACTGCGAGCTCTTTTTGGCTAATAGACCCCCCATGTCCGATGCTCAAAAGATCATTTTTATCATGTCTCGTCTAGTGGGTCGAGCAGGGGAATGGGCCGCCGCCCTCTGGGAGTCCCAGTCGGCAGAGACCCGGGATTATGCTCTGTTTTTAAATCTTTTCAAGAGCACCTTTGACCATGCTGGACACGGACACCCGTGCGGAGAGCTGCTACATGAGCTTCAACAGGGAGATCGGCCCGTCTCTGACTACGTATTAGAGTTTCGCACCTTGGCTGCCTGGAGCGGGTGGAATGAACCAGCGCTCCTGACCACCTTCCGTGCTGGACTTCGACATGAGATCTGGAAGGACTTAGCCTGTCGGGACGCACGGATGTCTCTTGAGACGCTCATCACCACCGCTATCAACTTGGACCAACTCCGTGCCAGTCGATCCCTACATTCTGATCCTGGTAGGAATGTCCATTTTTCCAACCCTTCAGACGAGTCTTCCATGCAACTGGACTCCCTCCGGCTGTCTTAGTCCGAACGGGCTCGTCGCCTCCGTTCTGGTTTATGCCTGTATTGCGGTAGTGCCGACCATCTACTGGGTTCATGCGAGAACAAACCCCAGAGGAGAGGCCGCCCTGCACCACCTCGGCCTGAGAAGCGTCCATCCCAGCCAGCAGTTCCTCCGGTAAGCACCACTAGACGGGACGTCTCCAGCCCCTGGTATGTCCCGGTGATTGTATCCTGCAGAGACACTACCTATACCTCTAGGGTGCTCATTGATTCTGGGGCAGAGGGGAACTTCCTGGACAAAGACCTCGCATTACGGTGGGGACTTCAGCTCCACAAGCTACCCAAAGCCTTACCTATCTGTGGGGTGGATGGGCAGCCCGTCAATCAGGGGGTGGTGACTCATTACACAGAACATGTTTCTTTACAGATTAGTGCATTGCATGTTAAAATGATTTCTTTTTTTGTTATCCACTCTCCTAGCGCCACGATGATCCTCGGCTTACTCTGGCTGCAGCAGCACGACCCTGTCATCTCCTGGTCAGAGCGTGGAATTTTGCGGCGGTCCAAATTTTGCCTCTCCCATTGTCTCACTAACTCGGTGGGTAAAATTCGTTCCCAGGTGGTGTCACTTTCCTCCGCTGGGGTGGCTAAGTTACCCACCTGCGTCCCTTCCGAATTTGCAGATTTAGCTGAGGTTTTCTGTGACAGGCAAGCTAAGCAATTGCCCCCTCATCGGGAGTACGATTGTGCTATCAAGTTGGTCCCCGGCGCTAAGCTNTTTAACTTTATCATTTCGTTCAGACCAGGCAGCTCTAATACGGCCGCTGATGCCCTTTCCCGCCTGCATGAGGACCATTCACCGGACCCCGATCGTTTACGCCCTATCATACCGCCCACACGCTTTTTGAATGCGATACAGTGGAACTTGGATGGGGAGATCCGGAGGGCATTGCGCAACACGCGCCATCCACACCACTGTCCTAGCGGAGCGCTGTACGACCTCCCGCGTTCCGTGGTCGGCTCATCACCTGGGCACATACGGCCTTAAGTACCGGACATCCGGGCGACGCACGCACCATTCAACTACTTCGCAGAAAGTATTGGTGGGAGACACTTCACAAGGACACGCACAACTTCGTGAAGTCATGCTCCATATGCGCTGCGTGTAAAACACCGAAATCTCTCCCTGCCGGCAAACTGGTCCCGTTACCCATACCGGCCCGGCCCTGGTCGCATGTGGCTGTGGATTTCGTGACAGATCTACCCGCATCTGAGGGACTTAACACCATCATGACTCTTAGTGACCGCTTCTCTAGGGCCGTTAAATTCATTCCCCTCAAAGGTCTTCCGTCTGCGTTTCTCACGGCCGAGTTACTATTTCGGCATATTTTTACAGGTTTTGGCATTCCCGAAGACATTTTGTCGGACCGGGGTCCACAGTTTACTTCCGCCGTCTGGCGAGCATTTTTTGAGAAGTTGGGGACTTCAGTGAGTCTTTCGTCGGGACATCACCCAGAGACTAATGGGTTGTGCGAACGGGCGCATCAAGAGCTAAACAAATTCCTGCGCATGTTCTGCCATAATAACCCGTCGGACTGGCCACGCTACCTGCCGTGGGCGGAGATTGCGCAGAATTCGTTGCGTCATTCGGCCACTGGGATCACTCCCTACCAATGCGTTTTGGGCTATCAGCCTCCGTTCGCGCCTTGGTATCCTGAGCCCTCGGCAGCACCTGCAGTGGACGATTGGTTTCGCCGTAGTGTGGAAGTATGGTTGCAGGTTCATCGGCACATCCAGGACGCCATTCGCAGGATGAAGGGGTTCACGGACCGTCGTCGGGCACAGGCTACGGTTTACACCCCGGGTGATCAAGTGTGGCTCAGCTCTAAAAATTTGCGCTGCCGTACGGGGACGCGTAGACTTCTGCTCAGGTACGTAGGGCCGTTCCGTATACTTAAACGCATTAACGAGGTCTCCTACCGCCTAGACCTTCCCCCAGAGTGGCGATTACATCCGGTTTTCCACACCTCCCTCCTTAAGCCTTTCGTGTCCGGTCCCCTTGACTACGGGTGGGCTGAAGCCACCGGTACCACCTCGGCCAGAGGAGTACCAGAGGTGTATCGAGTGGCTGAGCTGCTGGACTCCAGAAGAGTGGGGGGGAGATTACAATATCTGGTAGATTGGGAGGGCTTTGGTCCTGAGGAGCGCAGTTGGGTGGGGGCAGATGATATTCTAGACCCTCAGCTAATCGCAGACTTCCATTCGGCTCATCCTGACCGTCCCGCTCGCAGACCTCGGGGTCGGCCGCCACGCCGGGGTAAGTACAGGACCATCCATTCCTCTTCGCGGCATGTGCACCCTACGGGTCATTGGGGGGGGGGGGTGATGTAAGACCGGCGTCTTCCCATTCCCCTGCCAGTGCTCAGCCGCCACGTCTTCCTTCTGTTGGAGGGCGTGGCGAGTCGCCGGATTTTTAATTGCCAGCGCTATTTAAGTGACGCTGTGGCGTTGGATTGATTCGCTTTCTTCTGTGTTAACTGTGTGTTCTCCTAGTTCTAATTCCTCTGGATTGGATCACACTCCGGTTTGGCACTTCTCGCCAGCACGATCGGCATCTCACCTGCCCTTTGTTCCACGGACCGCCTCGTCGCTTCGTTGAAGCCACGCTCTTTTGGTTTTCGTCCCGGCGTCTCGCCGGCGTATGATTTTTCGTTGTGACTGTCTGGTTTTCGTTTCTCCTTATTTGTTTCGTAACGAAAACGTTAATAAACACTTCTGTTTTTTGGAGCAAGGTCGGACTATTTTTTGTGTGACGTCACGCATCATGACAGAGAGAAAGAGAGAGAGAGATAGAATGGGAGCTGGAATGGGAGCAGAAGAGTGAAAAAAGAGAGAGAGATTATGTGAGGGTAAGAACGGAAATCCTCAACACTGTTTCATGGCTCTGTTACTTGTGAAAGAATGATTTGATGCAGCATCGCTTGCAGCCAGAGTCAACCAATAAGAAAATTATTATATGAGGATCAATCATTGTCTGACCTTAAAAGTGTTTCTTCTGTGTTTGCTTATGTGTGTGTGTATCGACCTAAGCCATGACCTATTTGAAAAACAAGCAATAAATTGACATCTCTTTTTAAACACAGTACATTTCCAACATTTGAAATCATTAAGAATGTTTGAACATTGTTTGTTGACTTGATAGTTTGTAATGACTATTGAATTAGTTGGACTGCTTTTGTTTAGAAGATGAATTTTGTATTAATTTAAAGTTTGGTTAAGTTAATGTTTGGTATAGAAATATTTTTTGGGTCTTAATAAGAAGTTTGGTTTGTAAGATAGTATGTTTTAATCCCAGTATATATGTTGTTATGTCCAATATATTTTTTAAATAATAAAAAAAAAAAACAATAAATGTGGGGAGGCTCTCAACTCCCTGTTCCCATGTTCCCTGTTGAAAAAAACAAATAAATAGAACCAAATCCAGGTCTGTTTTAGGTACCTTAAGATACTTTTCAGAGCATGAGTTCACCTTTAGAGCATTAGATTTCAGTGACAACTAAAATACAGTATATAGAATTTTTATTACTGTTGCTGCTCTACCCTTTATGCATTAATCAGTTTTAGATGTGCACATTCTTCTTGACCTGAATCTAAACACACCTGAAGATCCAGTCCACCTCAACAGCACCCCCCACCTCAATTTCAGGAACAAAGCACCTAGTCCTGTTCCTCTTTGTCATTCAACAAAGAACAGGTAAGACGGGAACCGAGGAAGATGAGGAAGGTGAGGAAAGCAGCACATTCTTTCAAAAACATCATGTGTGGTCTATTGCAACCTCACACCCTACTGATTTAAATGGGTATAGACCAGTGGCAATGATGTCCCATCTGATGAAGGCATTGGAAAGACTTGTTTTTCGGCTATCTCCACCCACTGGTAAAACCTGCATTGGACCCGCTGCAGTTTGCGTACCAGCCAGGCATCGGGGTGAATGATGCAATGATCTATATTTATTTGTTATTTGTATTTGCTTTACGAGGACATTGCTAAGCCATTTTCTACAGTTCTGTGTCATAATTATTTATTCTCTATAATATCAGGCCTCTAATAAATGTGGCCTTTGAGCATATTAGATTTAACCTCCTCTTATGATGACTCTACACCTACCATGTGAGAAGTAAGAGAACTAAGTGACAAATTTTGGGATCACTTGGCAGCCATTTGCAATTGGTCATTGGTACATTCACTACAACAGAAGAATACAACTGCTATTCCTCTGTTGCTGTGCTTAGTGTAGCTGTACTGGAAAATTATGATAGCAATCCTTAATGCAGTAAGTCCATTTCAATTTAGTGCTTTCTTTATCTTTTTATCCCTTCTTTGGCTTCTGATCAGCAAAATTTTTATTTTCATATATATATATATATATATATGTGTGTGTGTGTGTGTGTGTGTGTGTGTGTGTGTGTGTGTGTGTGTGTGTGTGTGTGTGTGTGTGTTACTGTGAGTTATATCATTGGCTGATGAGTTTAAATGTTAATTTCATTGTTTTAACTGATCAGAAGATCATTGGGTACTGGAGTTGCCCTTAATGTCTCACTGTTTTGCAGATCATATTAATTTTTTGTTTCCAGTTTTTCATTTTTTAACAATGGGGCAATTACAACATTAAGGCTGATTTTCTTTTCCACTTGCACAATATAGTGTAGGCTGATTCACTTCTATCATTGCTTCCTGTTGAGTGTACTTTTTACTGTTTCAGAGCCTACCAAGTGCCAAATAGAGCTCACAATAGTTCTGCCACCTTTTCTTAAGTGCCTTATCATACTTTATTCGCTTTATTCTCGTCATCAGATAGTCTTCCACCAATAGTGCAGATGTGAAACAATTTGTTAATCCCAATTTTTGTATGCTCAACTTGTTAAAACACCACCTGGAAAATGATCCAGTCATTGTTCTCAGGACAGTCCTTCTTGTTTTCCTCACAACCCTTTTGACAAGGGTGGGACTGCCATATTTGATCCACCCTATACATCCACCTGTTTCCTTCTTTCTCTGGGTACTCACATTCAGTTTAATCACACCTGTATGTTGTTTACTCTACTAGCCCCACCCTACCTCTCTCTTTATTAACTATTTTTTTTTTTACCTTTTTTCTTTGTTTACTCGTTTGGTTTTTAGATTGCTGCTCAAGTTTTTTCTGTGTCTCTTTGTCTTATTGATTATTCTTCACAGTCTACAGTAGATATTCTATTTGGAATAACATCTTGACCATTTTCTGTAGTTCATCTTGCATTTGTTTCTCACCCACAAATTCAACATTTCTAACCCGAACTTACGCTGACTTGTGACAAGTGGTTGAATGCCATTGATAGCAATAATTTGAAGCAGTTTCAAATGAATTAACAGCATATTGCATCAGCAAAATTGTGACAATTCATTATAAATAAGTCTTTTTTTCAGGAAGACATGTAAATCTTTTCTAAACAATAAAAACAAATTGGCACCAGTCAAAGCTATTTTGTCATTTACATGAATAAAATGTGTTTCTCCATAAATCCAACAGAACTTAAATAATCACACTTTTTAATCACTAATTATTAATTTAGAAAGTATGCTGTTAAAGTGTGTTTTTTTATTGCTCTGACAATGTGATTATTATGCCAGTTCAAAACAATTTTTCATTCCTTCTAATTCCTACAGCTAAATTAACAGAGTGCTTAAAGCAAGAAAACTTCCAAGCCATCCAAATGTGCAACATTACACTTAGTAAAGATAGCAAGGGGCAAGAAAAAAAATGGTATGCAATATATACATTTCTTTTTACCAATCAAAGGTAATTAAATGTAAAAAATCTATATTGTATACAATTGGAAAATCAAAAAAGTAAGAAGGCACAGATTGCAGAAAAATTAAATAAGTACCTTCATAAACAGGCACTTCAGTGTGTTTAGGGATGCAAAAACAGTGTGTTATTAAACAGGGAACGGAAAGCAAACACAATGGCACAGGAGCAGCATTTTCTGCTTACCATGTATACAAACCCACAATATAAATGAGATGCTTACAAGCACTGACACAACATCAGAAGGTAAACATTTGGAAAAAGTTCATCCATTAACTTTATTTAATATTATTGCTTTTATATGTATATTGTTGAAGAAAATAAACACTAAACTGAGTCTGCAAGGTCTCACAAAACTTGAGCTCTTTAATGCTGACCTGTGGGTGACAGGCCCTCCTGTGGTGGTGAGCAAAATAAGTCCAGTAGTCAAATAGAAATCAGTATGTAGTGAAAGGAATTATACAAAATAGACTGAACATAGTCTCGCTTATGGCAGCACGGTGGCTTAGTGGTTAGCACGTTTGCCTCTCAGCGCTAGGGATTCCCGGTTCGAGTTTTCATGTTCTCCCCGTGTCCGCGTGGGTTTCCTCCGGGTTCTCCGGTTTCCTCCCACAGTCCAAAAAACATGGATCAAGTCAAGTGAGTTCTCCAAATTCCCCCATATAGAGTGTGTATGTGTGTGTGTCGGTGTGAGTGTGTGCCCAGCAATAGATTGGCGCCCTGTCCGGGGTGTATCTGACCAGCGCCTGAAATGTTCTCCCCTGGATTGGCATGGGGAATTCCCCCACGACCCTAATATAGGATAAAGCAGAAGATAATGGATGGATAGTCTCGCTTACTAAAAAAAATACCTAAAGCTCCTGAAAACCTATGAACAATACTAACTTTCTAAATAAAACACCTAGATCAACAATCTCCATGAGAAAAGTCATCCTATCCACTGTTACTTTCTTGTGAATTTCCACAAAAGGACATGTCATCATCAGGGTTGAGAGCAGATTGGACTCATGATGATTCAGTCCCATCATTGTAGTGAAAACCACTTCAATCTCTGCAATGAATCTTTCACAGAAGGTATGGTGGATGCAAAGTCTACGAAGGCCAGGGAGGTACATGGTTTTGAGGAGTATGATTAGGGGTCAGTTGGGTACATTCCTCCTCCTTACTGATTGCCCTTCTTTAACAACACTTAACATTGCTTGACAATTGAGTCTTGTGATTGCTTGCTGTAACACTTTAAATCATGGCACTTATTCTAGACATGCCATTGTTGGTAAGAGACACATTTTAGTTTTCAATAGTTCATATAATGATCTAAGTATGGCTTAACTGTAGTATTAAATATAAAATGTCAAAATATACAACCATCCAAAATAATCAGTCACATGTCTTCAAAATGTTGCCTATAAACAACTTAAACCGATGATGTAATGATAGAAGCAGAAGATAATGGATGAATATATATATGAGGGACATGATGTGACGAAATCATGCTTTTGTATAATTTGTATAATTATTTTTACGTGTTTTGTTCATATAGAGTGTGTTTGTGTGTGTGCCAGTTTGAGTGAGTGTGTGTCAGGCAATAGATCGGCGCCCTGTTGTTGGTGTATGTGCCCAGCACCCGAAACGTCCTCCCCTGGATGGGCATGCAGGAACCCTCCCCCTCCCCCGCGACCCTAGTAGAGGAAGTAAATGATAATGGATAGTTGGATGTTTTCATGTGAATAATGGTTATTAAAACACGATTAGGCTAGGCCATATTTCATTAAAATATTGGGTTAGGTAAATTTGAATTACAATCTGGTTAGTCCACTTGTATATGTTTTTAATCAAATGCTGAGAAAAATATCTAAATCAAAAAGTTATTAGAAGCAAGAAAAAAGTGCTTTTTAAAACTAATCATGGATACAAATACTAAAGTGGATTAGACAAAGTGTCAACATTATGCAGTGACCTAATATGCTTCCCCAACAAAGAATGAAATGGCACTAATACAGCTCAGTTGAGGTCTAAAGTAAGGAGAAAATATAGAGAGCAAGAATAGAACTCACTGGTAGCATTGGTTAATCGAAAGGTGACTGATGTATCTGGTATGTCGCAGACATTCCGAACAGACACCTGACATGTGTAGTTAGCAAAGTCTTGAGGTCTGAGGTTCTTTAGTTTTAACACCTTAGTCTCACCCTGTAAATATATACACACACACACACACACACACACACACACACACACACACACACACACACACACACACACACACACACAGTGTAAAGATGCAGTGTATTCATTATTTAAATATTTTAAATACCTTAACTAAACCATGACTTTAATTAATGCTCTAACTCTATTTGTATTGTTGATTTATTTATATCGCACTTTTCTAAGACATAGTCACAAAGTGATTTACAGTGACACAGAATCTGAGATAATGACAAAAATAAATATATAATATTTATTAATATAAATATTTAAAATATAATATTTATTATTTATAATAGTATGATACATGAAATAAAAATACCAATTGCCTAGCTATTACACATGAGACTTAAAAACAGATATTTAGCCCTTACTTTCTCAATCATTGCTATACCATAATGTAGATTTAGAGAGTGTAACATCAAGAGGAAGACTGTTCCATAGTTTAGGAACCTGCACTGCAAAAGCACATTCCTCTTTTTGCTACAACCAGGAGCCCTTTACTGGATGACCTCAAAAATTGATTGCTTGTATCGGACATAAGAAATTTACACAATATACTCCAGAGCCTCTTAATGAAGAGCCTTATATGTAAGATCTAAAATTTGCCAAAATGTATCCTAAATCTCACTTTAGGATTTATGCACTGTATTATGAATGTCAGTACACTTTCACACATTTCACACATCAATCCTGTAGCAAAAGTGCAATCCATGAACTCATACAGCAGGCTAACGATGACAGGATGTTTGTTAATTTAAAGCTAAAGGTATCTCAGATAATGCAACTGTGTTTAGAGATGCAATAGAATATACAGGTCATTAAATGTAAATGCTGAATTTACAGCAAAGGCAAAACATTATTGTAGTTCTCTAAATAAAGTGCTTGACAAATTTGCATATGTAGCTACAGTATAACAGCCTATTTTTATTGCCATAAATGTATTTTTAAAGATGTAGTCAGTTATAGTATTGTATAGTGATAGTTATAGTAAATCAATTATCCATAGTATCGATTCTTAAATTTTATAATTAAGACTGTGATTGTGACAAATGTCTTTCGAATTTGTTTAGGTGTGATTGTTTGATAATGCACTGCAATATTTTTGATCATATGTATGATATTGATATTATGTTGCCTAAGAATATGATTCTCACACATTGCAAGTCAATAATAAATTTTCATCTTTGTTTAGAGACTCTAGACAAAATATTAAAAACGAAATTGCTCTTATATACGATAAGATATTTTTACCTTTTGGCTAAAATTTTACCATGAAATAGTGATAAAAATCTTTATGAATATTAAAATCCTTTCTATTTTATAAATTATTGTCAGAGGAATGATATATTACAAAAGCATTCATTTGGGCTCCTGTTCTCCTCCCATCTCTTTCTTCTAATGCAAACTGGTCCTTAATAATGGCTTTCGGATTCGTGGATCACAAGTTCATCATTCATTTCCCATGTCTGGTGGCTGTATTCGCCTCTGGGGGACCACCCTGCTTCTGTATGCATTCCATCCATCTATTTACACAGTGGGTCTTTTATTACCACATATTCACATGCCTCTATCAGCGCCCTTAACGCACACAGACACACACACACACACACACACACATATATATATGGTGCGAATATATAAGATTTTATATTGACAAAAATATAACAAATATCCTAAAATTAAAAATGAATTAGTATAATAGTTTTAAGAGGTTTTTACACACAAAATGATACCATATTTGCTGTTATGTAAGCTTTTATTGAGAGTATTTTCTAAGGATCATTAATGACCTAATGCATTGATTCTGTTACACTAAAAAAGTTAAGCATGTAAAAAGGTAATTTTTTTTTGTAAAATGCAAACCACATTAAAAGATGTTGCTGATGCTTTATATTAATAATCACAATTTTTGAATGATATGTCAACAATACTCACTTTGTATTTGTTGATAAATTGTAAATACTTTTGCCATTAATATTAAGAATATTTTTTTTATTTAGGATCATGATGTATACCTGTGTATACAGAGGCTCGTATATATCCACACCATTGTCTTTATTTTGCTCAATGGGAATAGTGCCTCGTTTCCAGATGAATCGAGCGGGTGGATTGGAATTCACAGTACAGCGAAGAAACACAGTCTTTTCTTGGTAGTAGTTTCCTCGAACATCACTGATAGTCTGGTGAACCGTAAGTACAGGCTTATCTAAATCTGGAAAACAAAAAGACAGCTTATGCATATCAATCAACAGTACATATTACATTGTATTTGAAATAAATCGAAATGGTGAAATATTGAAACCCCCTTATGGTAGATAGGTAGGTAGTGCTGTCCCAAACAATCTTTTAGTTCTAAAACTGACAACAGATCAATGTAATTAAGGTTTAATTGACTGTCTCCCCTTTTTAGGCATTATACAGTGATTAAAAGGTTGCAAGTGATTAAAAGATGTAAAAGGCAGGTAAATATGATAAAATATGTTTGTGTGTTGTGCATGTCACTTTGTGTGTGTGTGTGTGTGTGTGTGTGTGTGTGTGTGTGTGTGTGTGTGTGTGTGTGTGTGCGTGCGTGCGTCCGTGCGTGCGTGCGTGTGTGTGTGTGTGTGTGTGTTTAGGGGAGGGGGTCTGTAAATGTTTAAATCAGTCTGGTGTGTTATTTCCTCCTGGTGGTTTTTAGTACATGCAGGTCAATTTTGTTTACTGGTAAGTCACAGGTAAACTAATTCACATGCCAACAGAAAATGGTATCATCTAGGTTCAGTTTGAAAAATCAATGTGTGTGCCTAACCTTATGGCCTCTGTTGTAACACTATTTTTTTTACATTCCTTCTCACCGTCGTTGAGTAAAACAATTACATCTTTATTTTATTTAGTTTTTTTTTGTATAATAGTTACATACAGACATATGGTTGTGCACAAGAATTTGAAGTGTGTTAAAATTTGGTCCAATGTAGTTTTTTAAATCTTAATAACAATAAAAATACCTTTTATAGCAGAATAATTTCACTGTCACAGAACACATTGAAGCTATAACTATAATCAACTTTCTTAGCTTTCTTTTAACATCAAAAAAAAAAACAGATTTAAAATGTCTGATTAGGCTTTAAAAATTTTCTTTGTATATCTGTTGAGATGAAATGTCAAACTAACACTAACACAAAAGTTTAATATAGAAATAAAATATTACAATTTCACATTAGTAAGTCTGTAATGAGGACTAATTAATGATTTTTTTTAATTACAAATCCGTGCACATTGACTTACTTAAGTACATTTTGTCAATTTTCTACTTTTTTTCATTCCCTGATTCTGGATCCATTTCGTCAGTTAGTCTTTTAGCTGAATTGCGAGATCTAACACAGATTTCAGACTTATTTCATAATTCGTTTGTTTTTGTTAATTTGTTGTTGTATAGATGTACATCAGAAAACCATCTCAGTCTTATATAAAAATTGTTTGAAGAATCATGAAAATGAGGCTCAGACAGTGGTAACCTTGATCTACTGAAGTAAGAATGCAATAAATTAACAGTATATTACTAAATAAAAAAGTACCACTCACTAATGTATAATGCCAAAGTAAAATGCTCATTAAATTTGTTCATTATTACAAAGTAAAATGATGTCACTAAAACATCCCCTCATATATTATTAGTCTCAGGATCTGACTAAATGATGATTTTATCAGTATATAGGTAATAATAATTCATAATTGCCAAATATATATTTAGCCAGTCTAATTATCCACCTGAACTTATTCAAAACATCTCATTTATTATAGCATAATATCCACCAAGAAAATTGCATTCAAACCCCAACTACACAGCTCTGTGAGGGGTTTTAATTTAATTTATTCATAATATTAAATGCACTGAAACTTTGGTGGGAAAATTCACAGCGTGTAATTATCTTGTGAATTTGGCACTCCTGATTTTACTGGGTTTTTGTTTTTGTAATTGCATATTTAAGTAAAATTTGTAATTAGTTATTGTTAATTAGGCATGAGTTGTATTTGATTATCGGTGTTTCATGTGATTATAACGGCATTTTGCACTGACCACGATCTGACCAAAAAAAAGCTTCATGAAACACATGAAACACATTTTATGTGTGTGTTTGGTTTGTCTTCCCAACCCTGCAATGTTCCCTGGGTTTTAATCTCCGGTCCAGGCTTTGCTGTCTGCTTCCTGTTGTTGAGATTGCTAAATCACCTTTTCTCCTCTTTTGAAACATCTGTTTGCTCCACTGGGGATGTCACATCAGCATCTTTCCTTGTCTTGTTCCAGTGTAGACATCAATATTTTTTTCCCACTGTATTGCTTCATGTCACTTTGCGTCATGGTTCTAGTCTCCTTGTCTGTTCACATCTCTTACTCTTTTATACTCTTCACGCTGTTCCTGCACTGCAATGAGCCCTTCAATCTCTCTACCTATGTGCAGGACGATTTTTAAATTTGGTTCTCTCATGTTCCTCACCCCAGGATATCACCTTTTCTTTGGCTTTTTCCTGGAGCATGCCCATTGGGTGGCAGGGGTGGGGGGTACTGTCAGAAGTACATTTGCATGAAGTGTAATTAAAATACATTTTGCATTTTATCATAAACCTATTTTGACTTTAAGACACCGCGGTAGGCTGGGACACCTTACACTATATGGCCAACATAATCTCCACTCATTCAATCATCTGTTATCCTCAGCTTAATCCTAACTAGCATAGGTCGTAGAGCAGTTATTCATGTCCACCCAGGACAGAATGTTTCAGGTGTTGGGCAAATTATTTTCAAAGCACCTTTGGGAGCTAGAGACTAGGTAGCTAGAGACTAGATAGCTAGAGACTAAATAGGTCATTAGGGTAGAGCAGAAGATGCTGGTTGTAATGTTAGTGTTAAGAGAAGAAAAGTCATGGGTGCAGAAAAGAGCATTAGCAACCAGCTACCATTCTTTGTAATCTGAATTTGAATCCTTTAAAGCTTTCTACTTGCTGACTCAGCAAATCCTTTATCTTAAGGAAAAAAAACCTTTTTTTAAGTTTAAATCTGTCAGAAAATTGTTTATTAATTTTATTGTTAAAATTGTTTTTTATCTCCATGAGCATCTTTTGTTCTCTGGATTCTGTGGTTAGCGCTAAATGCTTTAGATGAAAAGCATATTTTGTTTAGTAGCCTCTATAAGTGAGAGTTTTAGCTTTTTTTCAGGATCGCATTTTAGAAGCTTTGGATTGTCAATTCTGCAGGCTTGTATTTCTTTTAAACTCACAGATCATCCACTGTTCTGTAGACTCAGGTTAAACTCCGGCCTAAACCCAGCATGACTGAACCAATTGTGGTGTGTGTGCATAAACTCATTTTTTTAGTCTTAGCCTGTTTGTGCTATAGACACATTATCATTAGCTGTTTGTGCTGGGGGTGCTTTATTTTTACCTGTTTAGGCACTCTATCTTTACCTGTTTGTGCTGATGGGACTTTTTAAACAGGAGTGCATTTTTTTTTTTTGCTCGTTTTGGGCAAATAAACTTGCGCTAAGGACACTTCATCTTAGCTTGCTTGCCCCAAAGACGATTCAGAGGATCTTGCTTGCACTGACCATGCTTTAAAGAAGCCTTGATATCCAGAGAATATCCCCACTGGAACAGAGGGTGCCCTGATAACACTCCAATATTAATGCATTACCATCCAGAGATGGCTCATGAATGAATTACCATCCAGAGATCGTGATGCATCTTGCTTCTTTATATTGCCTTGGTTTGTGGAAATTGGTTTGCTTAACAGAGTTTTCACTTATTTTATTTACTCTACTTGGAGGATTCTGTTCACCTAAGTATGCCTTTATTGAACATCCCATCTAACGGTCCTCGTGTCCTGTTACAGTGCATTTTTTGTACTGCTAGGAGCATGCAACAATGCGATTTACATATTGAAACTGTGCCTGACATTCCACTCTTTGAAGCCTAACACCTTGAGTTTTGGGTCATTGTCTTGCTGAAATATAAATCACTGACTTACCATACATAGGTCAGATGTATGAATCTTGATGCCTGAAGCATTACAATGCTGCCCAGTTTGTTGTCAAATTTGCCAGTCCATGTTTCAAGGTTTGTGTCACAAACAGAGGAACAATTATTTTACCCACTTGACAGCATACAAAAACCTACACAATGCAGCAAATAACAAAAATTGTGATTCATAGGTCAAAAAGTTTCTATTCAAACTGCTGGCCCAGTTTTGATGGTGGGTTGATCTTAAACACTTTAAAAGCCAACACAACATAACTCTAAGCAGGGATTACTATAGTCCAGAGGTCACTAACAGGCAGATTAAGGTCCGGGGCTGGAAACAGAAGCCGTTTTATACGGACCCAGACCCACAGCCAAAACAGAGTGTTATTTTTCAAAACCTGACGGGGCGATTTTAGTTTAACCGGTGCCGTGTTTGTAACCTTTACTGTAGTGGGTTATGATCCACAGAGAGTCAAAGACTGCATGAGTGAGTTAGCTGAAACACTACTTGAGGGAAAACAGAAACAAGAGTGTTGTGATAAAATTAAGCAAATGCCCATGTCAGCATCATCTGCCACAAAGAAAAGTGAAACATTGACTCAGGACGTGCAAATCCAGCTAGATGAATCCATGCATAAGGCACCATGTGTAGGATGAGTCCACTGACATACACTAACAGCTGAGCATTGTCACACATGTCAGGTTTTTTCAACACAAACCAAAAAGCATTGTGTGAAGACCTGTTGGGTGTCACTGCCCTTAAGACTAGTACAAGAGGCGAAGACATCTACCTGGCAATTAAGGACATGTACATAACAAAGAGAGGAATAGAGCCAAAAAAAGTGGTTTCAATAACCACAGATGGAGCTCCTGCTATGATCGGAAGGGGAAAAGGAGCTGTAGCAAGATTGAAAGAGGACAATCCTGAGCTCCTAGCTTACCGTTGCATCATTCATCAATCTGTCCTTTGTGCCTCCCTGTCAGATGAGCATGCTATGGTGATGAACACAATGATAAAAATTATAAATTTTCTCAGAGTATCCTCTTCCTACCAGCATCGCATGCTTAGGGAATTTCTTAGAGAAGTTGGTGCCAATGTATATGATTATTTGCAGCACAACAATTTCAGGTGGCTCAGCAAAGTCAGGGTGTTGGTCCATTAGGAGGGAAGGAGCATCTTTTTTGGCAGAGCTAAGAAGTCAGAAGGCCGCACAGTTTTCTCTCTTTTTAGAAAATGAGAAACATATGGACAATGTGGATTTTTTGGTTGATAAAACTTCACATCTAAATGAACTAAATTTGAGGCTACAGGGCAAGGACAATTTAATTTGTGAACTAATGATAGCTGTCTGCTCATTTCAGAGAAAACTCGTATTTAAAGAAGACTCTGCACACTTCCCAGCAGTGCAGGAACAGGTTCAGAGCAAGCGAGATGTATAGTCTTTTGTTTACTTGATTGATAAGCTGATTGTAAACTTCAGCAACCGTTTTGTCAGCTTCAGCTTTGGAAAGCAGCTCACCATGTTCATTCAGAACACATTTCTTATCACATATGTCAGAGGCTTTTCAAAGGAAGTCACATAACACTTGAAATGGGTAAATGCTGGGCCTCTCCAGATGCAATTGGTTGATCTCCAAGTAGATGTGGCCCTGAAAGAGCAGTTTTTAAGAAGATACCCTTCCACTTTCTGGCTCCAAATGGTCCCTGAAACAGCTTTCCCAGGTCTGAGGAAATTAGCCCTATACATCTTGACCATGTTTGGCTCCACACATAACTGTGAAGCAGTTTTCTCCAGAATGAACATAATCAAAACTAAATACCATTTCAGGCTCACCAATGACTACCTTCACATGTATATGAGAATGGCCCTGACTTCATTCAAGCCCAGATTTAAAATGCTGGCAGAAAAAACTAAAGCTCAGTTTACTCACTAAGTAAAAAAGTGGGGGAGAGGAATATGAGTGGAAGAAAGTGAACCTCTAAAACTGTAAAGATGTTTAAAAATTGGTTGAGACTGCATTTTTTATTTTTCTGAGGTTAACCACTTTATTTGAACATGAACGATGTTTACATTTGATTTATTTTCTCTCATTTTGAAATGCAGCCAGATTTTGATTTTGTGAATGAACATTTTAAACATTGACAGTCATTCAAATATGTTTAGTTCTATGTTGTAACCATAAACATATTGTCACATATAAACATACAATAACTATACATGACAATAAATATTGTCAAATGTTTTTAATTGTATTAAATTAATTTAATTTGACAATCAGAAACTGATTACATGGAGATGTTGATACAACTAGGATACTTATCTAGATAAATATTATAAATATATATCACACTTAAATAGTTAGACATTACGATCTTCCGGACCTTTGCTTCAGTAAAATTTTTCTAACTTGACCTCGTTCAAATTTACCTAAATACCCCTGCTATAGTTGTTTAACACATATTTTCCCTTAGCACATGTTTGCACACCAGTATATTAATTGATTATATGTTTAATGGATATGTTTCTCACAAATACAGATATCAATCAAAAATATAGGCCTCAGCTTGATGGTCGTGCTAATTTAATTAATGTTGTTGTAGTGTTGTACTTAAAAATTATGAGAATCACTATAAAGTGCATATGGTTGTCATGCTACTGATTAATCAAGAGACCACACTATTGCACCGGTTACTTACACATTTAATTTACAGGAACAATGAATCTTTATATTTTAGCATAAAACGTGTAAAGAATTTTGTTCACATTAAAAATTCCCATATTAAAGCATTCATACAGCATTTGACTTATCTGTCTACGAAGCAGAGGAGAGAGTTTATGGATCTGAAAAGTTTCGTAAACTAGGGTGTCAGATTCTGTAGGTCTGTCTGCTTCTCACAATCAAGCTTGTTTATGATGGACAGCTTGGTAACTGTCATTTCAGGGCTTTATTTTTTGTGACTTTCTGGCTTTTTTCATTTAGTTACACTTCTACAAACCTGTTTGAACATTTATTATTATATCCACATTCTTGGCGTGTATGTAGACACAATTTTTTATTTCATTTTGATAAGGTTTGTATTCTACTGTAAAATGACAAAATAATTAATTAATATGTATTTCTTTGTAACTTAGAGGAGGATAGGATCATTTTGTGTGTGATTCCACTCGATTTTTTTTTTTAACATATTTGCTTTCTACCTTGCTACTGTCTTGTTTGGCTTGCTTATAAAAAGATTTTACTTTAATTTTTGTTTGACAATTCATTAAAAATGATTAAAAAAAAAATTTTAGTTTATGTTTAGTTGTCCAGCATTGTTGTTATTTAGTTCTGACCACATGTTTATTCTTTGCAGGACAACAAAACTGTCAAGAACACAGCCTGGATGTTTGCACTTTATCATGTAGGTTTTTAATATAATTACTAATGATGATAATTAGCCTTAACTTGTTGTCACCTGTTTTTTATTTTATTTCCTCATTCGGGTGTCTGTCCTTTGGGAGAACATTGCATCGAAAAAATCCTTCTGTTGCTGCTTTATTCTGATCTGAGGGTCTCTGTATTCTCGCATCCCTGTGGGGCCAGTGCTTTAGTTCTCCTGCTGCCTCAGGCTACATTGTGGAGTGACTATTATTCTTTATCATAATCTTTGTATTTTGAATAGTGTGCAAATTTTCACTGTTTCTTTAGGTTAGCTTACAATAATTAGAAATTGATTAAAAATATCCTTGAAAAATTAGCATTTGTATATGATTGTTTATGAGAATGTGCTCTGTAATATTTTTAATTGAAATAAAAAATCAATTGTTTTTAAGTTAAAGCTAAATAAAATAAAGGGATTAATTCTACTGTATAAAGTAGGTGTTGTGTTAGGATACATTTTTAGTTTTACAGATCTAATGATGGAAAAATCATAGTCATCTTCATCAATGTTAAATTACACATGTATCTACATCAGGTAAATTAGTTTCTAATGAAGACATCTGTAACAAAAGAAGCAGATGTCAGTACTCAAATGTTTGCCCGATGTCATCTGATATTATCCACTCTGGCACCTATCTGTTCCAGTTATAGTCATCTCACAGGTAGTACAAATGTACTGTTTCAGTACCATGACATCTGGCCACCATTATAGGCTTTTTCCAGAATCTGTATTTCCTATTTTCTACTGCTACCACTCTCTAACTAACTAACTGCCTTACACGCACCCAGGCATCTTTTATTAATTCAAAACTGCACAAATCTACACCAACAAACTGTCTATATAAACTGTCAGCATATAATATATGCTGCACTACTAGAGAGGAAAAAGACATGTACATGTGTATTCTGATTTTACATAAACATAGTGGACTGTTGCCATGTTTGGACTGCACATTAGTTATATTGACCAGTCATAACAATTGCTAAACCAGTACTGATTGCCTGGATTTCTTCATGTCTTTCACTAAAATATATTTGTAAATATATGCAGCTTGTAAATTGGTTTAGCGCTAATAAAGAAAAACAACACCCCAACTCATACAAATACTGCTTCCTCATCGGGATGGCTTTTCACAAGAAGATTAATGGAGGCAATGTCCATGGGGAGAGCTTGTGCTCAAAGTATATTACAAATGATGTGGAACATGATTGACACAGTGACTACAAAAAAAAAATACAGCAAAAAACAGATAATAGCAAAATACACAAAAGAGGTGCCAAGCAAACATGCTGACTTTGACCATCCCATGAGAGATGGACAGGAGGCATCATAAGCCAGAAACCTAGACTAAAATAGATTTATTGATTTAAATAACAGGAAATTATATATCTTATGAACTCTTGACAGTATCTATAAAACTTGTTCTTTACCAAATATTCTTTAAAGTATTGTTTAAATCACATTTCAGGATCATTGTTTGCCAGGTTTTGAATATTTCCTGATTGGATATGGCAATAAAAAGGACGTCTTGATGGAATTAATTAAACTATTTTCAGGGGAAAAAAAGGAGGATGGATTTTGTGTTTAGATAATCATGATTTAATCAGGATTTTTAGTTAGTGTTATTTATTCTAAACAATATTGCAATTTTAGGATGTTAGTTTTGGTGATGTGTGGCTATACAAGTACATAAAACATCAAAACAAAAAGCACAATAGTAAATTATTATTTGACCTGTTAAACACTCACTTAAGGGATTAGTCTTTTTCCATAAAATTGCCTAACTAGATAAATGCATTTAACGTAATTTCAAAGTGATGCAGGGCAAAAACTGCAATGCAAACAGCAAACCCTGCAAGGCCAAGGCCAGTGGATAAAATTAACTAAGTCAACCACAAGAAATAAGTGGGAAGCAAGGATATATAAACATCAGAAAATAGCGAGCCAGCGAAGACCTGTTGGCGGGGATGCTCTATACTCAAGCAATATCCTTAAACCATCACAAGGCTGTCTCATGTAGCTTTGAGAGATGAAATATGACATTCTCATAGTTATTAGGTTCAGGTCAAGCAACACAACCCAAATATAGTTTACTTCAATTTATATTTTAAAAGGCTTGAGACAGATGGCATCGGAAGGATCAAGCTTTGGAAAGGGCTTGGCTAGGGAAAAACTCACAGAACGATATTTAGAGAGGCAAGATGTGTAGCCCTATTGGAGTGTGTGGCTAAATGAGGGCATTTGCCCCCAAAAAAAGTTTGGGACCTTATGGCTGTACAATAAAGTAAAGTTTGCTATCCACAGTGGGGTGTTGCAGTTTACATAGTCCAAGCGGTCTACAGTATCCAAATTTTAACAGTATTTAACCGAATGTTTTTAGCAAAAATAATTGTGTATGTGTGTATATATATATATATATATATATATATATATATATATATATATATATATATATATATATATATATATATATATATATATATATATATATATATATATATATATATCATTCCATTAAAATTCATTACATTGAATTCATTACATTAAAATCATTACATTGTTTTCTTTGACAATATATTCATTTTCTTTAAAAATTTATACTTCTGGCTAAAAACCTTAAATATATATATTAATATCAAGATCTAAAATAACATATTATTCATAACAATTTAGTAACATAGTAACATAAGATCACATATCTTAGATTTAGCAAAACCTTGCACACTATTGTCAAAATGGGGCATTTATGCTGACATGTCCAAATATACAATGCAAAAAGCCAGGATGAAATATTAGTAATTTTTTTCTAAGATGGTGATTTTTAGTGGGGATTTCACTAATGCTGTGGGATTACACTGAAGAGTCAAAAGTATAACAAATTCAGTGGCTTCCTTTGATGGCTGTCCTGCATTGCTCTCTCCTTCTCATGCAAGTCACTCTGTATAAAATCAGTGGCCAAATGAAGATGTGAAAATGTTTTAAGTATGAATCAGTGTCATAATGCTTTTAGCAGCTGGACGAGTGATCGCTGTGTGTAAATGTTGCAGATATATCATATATGGGGTTTGAGTCAATTATTAATGGGACAAAGGCTTTAGTTAAGGCTATAAGTACCATCTGCTACATGAGATTCTTTTGAACTGAAAAGAACTTTCTCATTGTTTGCAGAACTCACGGAAGAAGTATTTTCCTTTTGTGTTTAGAAATAATCACACTTCATAAAAATGACATTTTAAGTGATTTTTTTATGTAAAAAAGATAATATTGTATGGTCAGTGTTAATTACAATAATCATTTTGAATTTCTGTGTAAAACAGAAACCATTTCAGCAAAAAATGTATATTAAGAAATTATACACTCTACGATCATTATAGAAATAAATAGTACTAGACTGTGTCTATCATCCATCCATCCATTATCCTCTGCTTTATCCTCTACTAGGGTCACAGGGGGTTTCCCCATGCCCATCCAGGGTAGAACGTTTCGGGCGCTTTTGTTTAGCTGGTTCTCCATGTTTAGTATTCAGCTAAGGCAGAACTAATTGACTAGTTCCTAAATATCTGCTGCTTGGCTTACATCTCAGTAGCAGATCTGAAAAAACATGTTGGTCCTACACCATTAAGACATTTACACATTAGCAACAACATCTAAAAGACTATTTTGTATCAGACTGGTGATGCTGACAGACTGCTAATGCAATGCAGCAATATTATTTTTGTTTATTTTGTCATAAGGCAACAATCTAACAGCAAATTTTGATAAAAATTTTGATTAAAGAGATTTATGGAATAAAATTACATTATTTAACACTATTTTTTTTTTGATACATTACCAGCTTTATTTAAAAAATCATGTCTAACTTAGGTGGCACGGTGGCTTAGTGGTTAGCACATTTGCCTCTCAGCACTAGGGATTCCTGGTCCAAATCCCCATCTGGGTGGAGTTATCATGTTCTCCCTGTATCTGCGTGGGTTTGTCCGGGTTCTCCGGTTTCCTCCCACAGTCCAAAAACATGGATAAAGTCAATTGAGTTCTCCAAATTGCCGCATATAAAGTGTGTATGCATGCGTGTCTGTGTGAGTGAGTATGTGCCCAGCGATAGATTGGCGCCCTGTCCTGGGTGTATCTGCCCAGCGCCCGAAACGTTCTCCCCTGGATGGGCATGGGGAACCCCAACGTGACCTATAGGATAAAGCGGAAGATAATGAATGAATAAATGAATGAATGTCTAACTTAAAAGTAAAGCTGTGGACTTTATATCAAGAATATGACAAAATAATGAAGCCTTTCAATAAATTGATTATGTAGAATATCTGTACCGGTTAAAGTAAAACCTTCACATTTATTTAGGTTACTTATTATTTTAAAGTATTGTCTGATTTGTAAAAGCTTCTACATTACTCCTTTTATCCAATTAGCACCAGAAACAACCTAGAAGTAATAAATAGTAACAAATGCCAAAGTAATACATGTAAAAGCTTTCATGCATCAGGAAATGTCTTAAAGTAATAGATAGCATGCAAATAAATGCTTATTGGCAGCATTTGCACTGCCTTTAGTAGTTTTAATGATTCCTGTGACAGTTTATGGCAGCATTTCCACCTGGTCCTTCACTGCTGCTCATTATTTGATACTTCTCAATATAGCGTGCACATTTAGAGTATTTTGAACGGATGTGCAATGCTTGACCATCTTTTGAACAATACATGTAACTGGAAGAAGGAGGTGAATTAGTGTTTGACTAGAGTGATCTAATACATGACCATAACAAGACCTGACAGAACGCATTGGTATGAGAAACAAATACTTTATAAATAGAGATAGGGTGGTGATAATGTAAACTGGGAAGAATAAGGTGTGGGAATCGATAAAAAATGATGAGGGGGGTCCTAAGAAAACATTGCAAACATAACCTAAATACACATCACCTATGTGTAGGCAGTTATACTAAGACTTAAATTTCATTCTGACCAAAAAGTTATTAGAATATTGAACTACAGTTGTAAGAAATTTAGAAAATCAAACCAAACATCTGATTATTTACCTGAGTAAGATTACACTTTTAGAAGGTAATAGAAAAATAATGACAGAATGTATTAACATTTACAAAAGTTACCATTATTGTAATACACAGCACAATTGCAGAATCCTAAGTAAGTGATGATAAAACATATAAACCACACTCAAGTGTTGAAATTAATGGTTTAAATTAAAGAAATTAAAGAAAAAAAATCACTTGAATAAAAAAACAAAATATGAGTTCCAAAGCAACAGATTAGATTGATTATGCTTAAACTTTGTTTGACTTGATGCTTGGGCCACTTCTGAGTGACATGCAGAATGTAAACCAGCCTACATCTTGTTGGTAAGGTGTAAAATTCTGCCTGGATTTTCTTTTCTGTCAAACAAAAGCAATAAAGTCAACCTGAGTCAACTGTGTGCCTCGTTCCATCACATAACCTTTCCTAAGAAAAAGGGAGGCCTGCAGGGGAGAAGGTTCAGCAGATAAAGCCTGGTCCAGCATGAGTGGGCAGATCTTATCGGCTCTTAACCCCCCAGCCACAATCGTTCGCCCACTTACCTTTAACCATTGTATAAATCTTTGGTTATGATGGATATTTTTTTTATTCTTCAAATAGTTTAATTTAAGGTATAAATTCCACAAACCTCTGTGCTTTTTATACGTTAATTACTTTTCACAGTGTAGTGGTCACTTATTTTTTAAGTGACTTACAGATTAAAAGTTTAAGGGGTTCCAACTCTATTGTTTTTTTAATATTATGTATGCAGTAACCTATGTAAGATGCTCTGAATTAACATATGTGCTAAATGTTGTAATGTTAATGCTTGTGGCAAGAGAGTGTGATTGAGCGAAGTCTGTGAATGTGTGGCAAAATCAGGAAATCAGATCTGGTAGAGGAAACACCTGCTCCTGCTTTGTGTGATTAATTGTCTCTCTTTTCTGTGTGCAATGAGGAGTGAAAAGTCGTGCGAGTCCCTTAGTGGAGGGAGGGTAAAGCTGTATATGTTGACATTTAGTCAATGTAGTAGAGAGTGTCAGTTTTGGCAACTATAAAAGCCATTTTAGTTCAAACCCTTTTTTTCATATTCCTTCTGCACAAAATGCCACAGTGTTTAACAACAAATTACTAGCATATAATTCATTAAGGAATATCTGTCACATATTCACTCACCTCTCCCGGCTGAGAATTTTTTTTTGACAGTTTGTTTATTTTGACAGTTTTCCCCCACTTGAAATCTTCATGGTTATGTTGTTTTCTAACCGTTATTTCAGTTCATAATTGTTGTCATTGTTACCCATTGCTTTTTTTATTCATGCACTTTAAGTTTATTCACTCACTGAAGTTTGATGTTTGTTTTGTCTCTTATCTGGTTCCCGATTGTAAGCAGGTTTATTCCCTTTTGGCTTTGGTTATTGGTTTTATGTAATGTGGTTTACTTGTATCTTGGGTTTTTGTATATAATAAATCTTGTCCTTTGTAATACTTTGACTCTGTGGTTCCCCTTGCTGGCTAGGTGCCGGCTTTTGTCACTCTCCCCACTAGCTTTACAATATCTTTTCCCAGTGTTTTGTTTTTAGTAGAAGTATTGTGGGTACACATGAAAACTGCTTTATAATTTTACATTTAATAACTGACCAAACTCATTTTGAAAGACAGAAAATTGTCATTGGTCTATTTGTATTTTCTTGTTCGGAAAGAGAGCCTTGGAGAGGTGTTGATTGTGCCATAGAATTCTAATTTCAATATCAAAATGTAAAAACATTTTTCAAAAGGTAGTTAAAACCTTTAATACTTTTGATTTTTTTTGTTGAAATGACCGAACCAGTAGTTGGTCAATGACACTAAGCGGTCATGTCAACTAGCTTAACAAGATTTTTAAGCTAGTTGACTTATTTACTACTAATAATACTAATTTATATGCATTATTAGTATTATTGTTGGTGTTATATACTATAATAGATTTCAGGGAGTACTGAACTGTTTTGTGTGACAGTATTATGGTGTTTATGGACAATGCATTTTGTGTTACATTTTTGGGCCTCTTTAGATGTATTCAGCCAAATATGTTCATAGCTCTGAATTGAAAATAAAGAAGATAGTAAAAAATATTGTAAGCTATTGAAAGAGAACTTTGACCCTAAAATGTCATTCACATTTTCCTTTTTTCTAATAACATTTGACAGTGCAAGTCAGTGCAAGTATGCACCCCAAAGGTGATAAGCTCTGCACACACAGCATTTACCCACCCCCAACTGGACACACAAACAAACACCCACCAAGCTTGACTTGTTGATCTGAGTGACCCACTGTGGTGGACTACCAGACACCTTTACTAGCTGTGTGTCTCTATTGTTAGTCTAAATTCTTTTTGACACCACCGGTGCTCCCTGACAACACGAGGAATGATGAGCCCAAGGGGCTCAACTATAAAAGGAAAGAAAGAAAGAAAAATGGCTAGTGGAGGTGAAGAGCTTCACTGTTTCATGTCACACTGGATTAGCCAACTTTGGCACTTAAAGCATAACAGATGTTTCTTCTGTAGAGAAAAGCTAGAGTTTCGAATGCTTAAAATGCTATTAAACACATTCACATTAAATATTTGTAGCTGCCAGTATTGAGCTATGATCTATTATATTATAAGAGTTCTTCTCACAATTTTGTCAAAATAAAGAAATATATACATTGTCATAACTTTAACATATGTAAAAAATATATAATTTGTTTAATAGATCTTTATCTAGAGACAAAGTTTTTTTCCCCATGTTTATATTGACATATCAGACACATCAGAACTGTTTTTTGATTAAATAAAAGTGCATAGAAGATAAAGAACTTGGTAATGATGAGAGGATGTTAGTGAAAGCTTAAGAAAAGTTATTTTGTAGGATTTAATTATTAATTTAATGAGGGAGATTATATCAATAAATGTTTTTGTATTGATAGTTACTTCAGTAGGCAGGGTTGCAAGTTTACTACAAGCTTGAGACATGGCAAAACACACTCATGCACACTTTCAGGATGATTTTTCTTTTTTTCAACAATAGGACATACACATACACACATAATACACATTTTGCTATATAAAATCAAGGAAAAAAATAACATAGTAAATAAACTAATAGAAGGGAAAGTGTCAGAAAATAAATCTAGAATAGAGAGAGGCTGAATTCTGCCTGAAAGCACACATTTCTCCAAGATGAAGTGGTGTTTATCAGATTTCGGTTTGCAAATGGAACAATAAGTATTTTTCTGCCTGTGGACTTTTACGGAACGTAGACATGGCTGCATGCTGGAAAGAAGAATATTGGACATGTGGTGGAGAATATGCTGGAGATTCTCTCTGTGACCATCGTCTGTGGATAAGGCTGCCCAGCAGAAGAGCATCTGCTAGTGCATCCAAAAGCAGGTACCTCTGTATCTGTGTGTACCCCTTGGTTCTATTTCCTGGTCATTAACTAATGGCTGTCACACAACGCTACAAAGCACATAAAACAAAAGCTAAGGGCCCTAAGGAGACATATCCTAGGGATGCCATGAACTCCTATCTGAGCACCAATGGTCTAAGAAGGCACAATCCCAGAAAATACTGGAAGAGCAGGAAAACAAGAGCTGCACACCATAGCTGCTGGAGGCTCACAAGAACACAGTGGGGTTGCTGGCAGTTGGCACAAGCAAAATAGGCACAGCAGATTAAGGTCTCTGGCATCTAGTCCAAAAACACCAGGGTCAGTGGTGGTTATTCTAAGCAACCACCCAAGCAAGAAGGGTTGTTGGAGGTTGGTGGTCTTGTCTGTTGGCAGGAACATCCTCTTGACTGCTGGAAGGAACACTGTCACTGAGTGCTGGCAAGCAAACACCCAGCCGCACAACCAGACACACTGGTATGCTAAAATACTGGAAAGCAACATATTTAAATGCATTATCACTGCAAAGTAACTCACAAACGCTCTAAGGACAAATTGATTTACATGTGCTCACAGCGCTAACAGGTAAAGATGAGTGCTCAGAGCAGACGGGTATACATAGACTTCCAGTCCATAAGTTTAAAAGCACAAAAAATCACAAATATTTCCAATGCTAACTAATTTGCATGCTTTCGTAGCACAAACGTAAGTACACACACATACACATGCACGCACACCCTTATTCACATAGCGCAAAGATGTACACATGTGCCATCATAAATGCTTAATGAAATCTTTTGAACAAAGTTGATTCATAGGCACTATTAGTGCAAACAGGTTCAGAAGCACACCTAATACAACAAGATAAGACATACAGTGGGTTGCAAAAGTATTCATACCCCTTGAACTTTTCCATATTTTGTCACATTACAACCACAAACATAAATATATTTCACTGGAATTTAATGTGAAAGACCAACACAAAGTGGTATACAATTGTGAAGTGGAATGAAAGTTATACATGAATCAACAATTTTTTTACAAATAAAAAACTGAAAAGTGTGATGTGCAAAATTATTCAGCCCCCCTGAGTCAATACTTTGTGGAA
>JAFMOD010000378.1:574838-586208 GCA_019802435.1 Corydoras maculifer
GGGCTGAATAATTTTGCACATCGCACTTTTCAGTTTTTTATTTGTAAAAAAATTGTTGATTCATGTATAACTTTCATTCCACTTCACAATTGTATACCACTTTGTGTTGGTCTTTCACATTAAATTCCAGTGAAATATATTTATGTTTGTGGTTGTAATGTGACAAAATATGGAAAAGTTCAAGGGGTATGAATACTTTTGCAACCCACTGTATATACTTTATGACACAAAAGCACAAATAGATTTATTATTTTTAGCATACACAAGTTCAAAAGCCCTGTCAGTATAATTGTTCTTGACGCAAACATTCACTTAGTGGCTTAGACAGAAAAATACCATCATTGGCTAGAGAAGATAGATACTCTGCAATATTATGCTGGGATGTAAACTACATCACAGGGAAATGCTGGGATGTAAACTACTATACATGTAGGTGTGCATACATTCACTGCAGAAGAGACATGAGATAAAAAGATGTAGGACCTGGCTTTAGAGGAGCTGAAGCCCTGTGGCTGAGTGGAACCAGGCAAGAAATACTGGATGAAAAAAAATCTTTCTGCTTGACAAAATGTAAGTGGAACAACATCCCAACTATTTCAGCACAACTTAAGACTGGATCCTAAACAGATTTAGATCCCAGTGAAATGCCTCTCAAATGTAAAGGAATAATTATAACTATATCTGAGTGTGGTGAAAATAGTTCTGGAAATTCCAGCAGAATGCAAAAAGGCTAAAACTAAAGCTGTAATATTTTGTAGAAAGAGTAAAAATGTCAAATGGGGACAGGGTAAAAACTAGCAGAGGCCGTAGCTCCGACACGAGAACTTCTGACCAGACCAAATAAGTAATGGCAAAAACTAAGTGACATAAAAGCCAAAAAGACCAACAGAGTAAATAATAGAGTTAAAGAGTATTTAGGCCTATGCTGGGCTAAAAGGGATACAGGCCTTACCAGAGTATGCAGAAATGCAGGCCCAAATAGAGCTAAGTAGGATACAGACCAAAACAAAGCTTACTAGCAGTTGAAGATCAAGAAGTTGCCTTGTATCTACATTCATCATCTCCTTTATGACTTTAATTTACCAAATTGATATTTTGCAGTTTTGTTTAAACACTGTAATCCATGTGATTAATGGCATAGATTATTAGTACCATGTACATTGTTCTCCAAAAGACAAGACCTTTATTGGACCACCACAAACCAGTGAATGAGCCATAGCAGAGCTGTTGTAATGTTTACAAAACTGTATTCACTTACTATGTACTCCATTATATACATTCAGATTGTACATTTCGCTTTATTGTGTTATGTTAAATAAAAAAATACAATAGTTAAGTTACTGCTACACATTCTGTGTTTGTCCTCTTCTACTTCTGCACCAGTACTCAATGTCTGGTGGATTATTTCCATTCAATAAGCTGTTTAAAAATCTTTGAAGCAGCTGCTACCAGCACAACACGCACTAATACACCACATAAAACTCACTTGGTGCTAAGAATCCACAACCTAAATAGTAACTTTGTTTTCTTATTGTCAGGACCTTCTTAGGAGTGTTCTATCATACTAAAAAGAACACATAAAGTATGCAGGGGAACACATGAACTACTGTTTATAATTAAAGCACATCCATAGTGAGTAGAACTAATCAAATAGCTATGAATATATAAATGGAAATATGTTTTTTTAAGAGACCGGTAAGTGTATTATGTAATTTTCATGTATTAAGTTTAATAATCTCCATCATTTTTAAATGACATGTATTTAAAATAACTAAATGCCTTCAGGCAATTTTTTAATTATTATTATTTTTATATATATAAAAATCATTAGTATTTGGACACATGGTTAAAATGCAGAAATATTTAATAGGGTTTAGTGGCAATTTGTCAGTGCTCCTACGGCTCTTGCATGTCCCCACCTACCACACTCTGTTTCTTCTGCTTATTAATTTCGCGTACTTCTTTCCCTTTTTCAGGCTTTTGTATTCTATGCTTTTCTCTGATTATCTTTGTGGGTTCTCTGGTTGTCGTCCGTGGAATTCATGGGTTTTTTCCGTTCCTGGCACTTTCTAACAGGTGCTCGGGACTACGGTTATACTCCCCACTCCTTCGAACACACTTCCATCTGACGGCGTCCTGTTTGCTCCACCGGCAGAGGTCGACTGAACTTGACCTTGTTTTCACGCAGCAGAGGGCGGCTTACTCCACTCCTTCCTCTACAGCCTATGTTATCCTCAACCTTTGACCCAGTTCCCATGGCCGCGAGAACCGGCAGACTGCTTTCCTGCTTTATCGTCTGTGCTCCTGCTGGACATTTACATTGTTCTTCAAAAGACAGGACCTTTATTGGGCCACCACAAACCATTTAATATTTAAGTGGTAAATAATTCTCAGCATTGCATTAAGATTTCTTTGGTGGTAGTGTTTGTCAAGATTGCAGTCATGCAAGTGAATGAGCCATAGCAGAGCTCAGATTGGAAAAGTCAATTGTTAAGTTATTGCTGCACATTTCAAGTTCATCTTCTTCTACTTCTGTACCAGTACTTAATGCCTAGTGGATTGTCCAGCTCCTGTGTTCACATTCTCCATTGATCGTCATCCTTTAGTTTCGATTTCTTACCAATAAAATTTTGCGGCTGTGAAAACCTTTTGAACTATTGGCTGTCTTCCTCCACTGGTCGTAACACTATTCACCGTTAAGTGGCATTGGGCACTGTGATGACAATTTACCGCCAAGATAGCAAGAAATTTCTGACTTCTGCCTAGGTTGTTTGCAAGGCTAGGCAAGTTTATTCATGAAGCATCTTTTATACAGTAGCAATTCAAAGTGCTTTACAGAGTAAATAGTTTTCAGTTGGGGCATCTGTTTTTATCATTATCATAATAGCAATACGTCAGAAATTTACCTGAACACACCTCATTTCAAAACCATCATGCCAATCTTCGTAGATATATGTTGCTATTTAAACGGCAGAGGCAGAAGGTGTGAAATTAGACTGTTGGCAGAGTGTAAGATGGCAATAAGTATTGCGGTGTGCCACGGGATTAAAAATTCAAAAGCTTTCTTGCATGACACATTTTTAACTTTTGAATATATTTCAGAGTACATAAATGTTCATGGCCAACTTAATTATTGCAAGGTACCCAAGTCCAACTCAAAGAAATAATCTTTTTCTGTGTATTTAAAAGACATTTTTCTCTCAAATGTTGTCAAAATCACTAATTTGTCTAAATTTTTGTTATTGAGCACTTCTCCATTGCAGAGATCCATCCACCTCACAGATGTTAGACAGCATGCACAAGTGTACTTTATGCTGACCACAATAACATGTACTCTAAAATGTGAAGATTTATCCTATGTTCTTGGGTATTTTGTTTCTTATTTTATAGATTGCTATTGCAATTTTGGGAGGCCTTTAAGCCTAACCCATGATCGCACCATGTGGCACAACTCCATGATAGTCAGTTATGGTCAGTTGGTTTCAGGTTGAAATATCAACCTGACACTTGAAGTGTGAGATGTGGACTGGTACTGCAATCAAGGGCAAAGTAATGAATGAAAAGCAAAGTGAGGGAATCAGGTAAAGATGATGGCACCACCTGGAATGTGTTTGTTTTAATGTGTCCTGTTAAAGCTCTGACAAAACGTTAGACAGAAAGTTAGGCGGCCTCATTTAAAAGCAAAAAGTAAGTGACTTTAACAGCATAATGCTGCTTTGGTTGGTTTGCTGAATTGGTGTTTGCAAATCTTGTCACTGCTCCTCAATGTTCCCAAATGTGACACAATGGTATATTTTCTACAACTATATTAGTAAAAATCATGTTGCTTGAATATTAAAAAAAAACTTGAAGTTTTGAACAAAACTTGAACTTGAACAAAGTTGAAATCAACACCTATAACATTACAGCAATATAGCAATATAATTACAGAAATATCAAGACTATTGCATTGTTCATTTAGACTTCATCAGCAAGCACAGAATGCTTAATCAAGTGCTATTTACAGTAATTAGCTTGCCAAAAAGCAGCTTGGTCTTCTTTTGTTTATATTCACTCAGATGCTTTTGCTTACCACATACTTATTTTCTGAAGCTTATAAGTTGCATATACACTCAGTTAATTACACAAAATGGTCAGTACTACACAGCTGGAAGTCATATAGCTCACGTTGACCTTTCTTATGCTTATATAATACTTTATTGCCAAATGAAGTAATTCAATATTTCTAATTGTTAAATTACAACAGTGTTTCAGTAAAGGGCAATGTTAATGACTGAGGCAATCATCCTGCACCTCAGACAGCAAAACTATTCTGCCCCACATCCCTCATTTTTATCTGGCACACTTTCCACATTTAATGGCACTTGGGTGGACTGCTCCTGATTGCAGGATGTGGGCTACATATGCACCAGATTAAGGTTACATGTTAAACAAACAGGGGCTCATAGAGATATGTGTCAATGTGTTCTACACCACACGTGTTATAGGTGGATAATGTGAGTTCGTTTATGTGTGGGCCATTTATGGCTCACATTTAGATAGCAGAGCCATGTGTCTTTTGCTCCTAAAATGGTCATTGGCTACCACCACTTGGATCCACCCACTATACACCACAATCTAAATTACTATGCAAATTTGATTTGAGTGTCATAAATATTGAATTTTTTGTTTCTTAATTCAACTCATGGATGATATTGTCTCAGCTCTTTGGATCACTGAAATTATTCTAAAAAAACTACTTAAGAAGGACATTCCACATTATTAAACAGGTCACAGGTTTAAAGTAATATGGAAAAGAAGAAGAATCTCTCCTTTCAGCTGCCGAAAAGTGTCAAATATTGCAATTGTCTGGACAAGTTCTGAAAACGTTTCACAAAAACGTATGTGTGTTGATCGTATTGAAATGAGATTTGTGGCTAATTCAGAGCACAGACGGGTTTGTGAGGATAAAGGCATAATGAGAACAGTTTCTGTCAGACAAATTCATCAGATTGAGAGAGTAGCTGCTAAAATTCTATTACAAACCAGCAAACAGGTATTTGATGGATCCTACACTATGAGATTCAAGGTACCAGTAACTTCAAAGGCTTGCAGTGGTGCATAAGCCTACTGCTCAGCAACCTAAACAGTTTTTTACTGATGCGTGTCGTACAACCCTGGATGGTCCAAATGGATGGAGTTGTGGATGGTTGGTGGATGGCCACCATGTCCCAACAACTTAAATGTGAAGCAAGAAGGGTCAAGTTTTGGTTCAGAATCATGGTGCATGAGTCTCTAAAAATTGGATGCATGAACTGTGAAGGTGATATCAAAGAAAGGGTCCTATGTTAACATTTAACATGGCTAAAGTAACATGACATAAGGTTTAGTTTATATTTGGTCAGTGAGTCATTACCCACTTCACACTCTGCCTTTCTACCTTTCTATTATAATAACTGGCATTACAGCATGAATTATGCATGGCATTCTCTATTCTAGGGTGCTGGACGAATTCCATTTGAATTCCTATGTATTTTATTGGTTCAGGCCAATTCAGATCATTTGACTGTTTTTAATTACTCTGGACATTTTAAGAGTTTATTAATCAAACCTTTTAATGGTGTTACTATATTGTATTTGTTTTGTTTGTTTGTTTCTGTTAATATTATAGCATCCATGTTTGTCTCAAGTGCTAATTCTTGGATTATCTCCTGTGTGTCATTAATGAATATTTAATATTGTGTACTTTCTTTCCTTCCACTTTCCAGTCCTTTCTTAGGCTCGTAGCTCCTCCTAATGGTTAGTGCAGTGTTTAGGAATATGTAAAACCCCAGTTTGTTACACTGCCCATCATGACATCCTTTCCTAATAAAATGTAGGCGTGGCAATGACATTAAACTGTGCAAACAACATGCAAATGCATAAAAACAAGATCATTAACACATGGAAATTATTACTATTATTATTATTATTACTATTATTATTATTATTATTAATATTTAAAATTTATTTATTTTTATTTATAAACGCTTAAAAAATTAATAAATAGGTGTTGTCTGATTATAGAGCCATGTTAGGTGGGTGCTTAATTTTTTTTTTTAATAATTACAATTTTACATAAATTACAAAAAAAACGACAAAAAAGTATGGCGACTGATGTTGCAGCAGTGGTGTTATTTACATGCCAATTTGTAAATGACTGGTGGAGCAGAAGAAGCAACTCATGGTTTTGAAACACATTTCTGCAATGCATTGATCTGGCAGAGAAACAAAATCACCAGAACCTTTGTGTGCTGGAATATAACGAGTTTGGCTACCTGTTTTGTTTGCAGAAAACCTGATAGATGGGGTGCAGTTCTAGATGCCTGCCAAAGAGCAGGACATTGAGATAGTGGTGAAAAAGGTGAAGCTGTAGCAAACCAATGCCCAGAGGTCCAGTGCATCCACAGAGTGGGTCTGCAGCCACCAACTAGCATCATTAGATGAGCCCATTCAGCTGGCAAAGAAGCACTTTGCTGTGTATTCAGAGGCAGGCGCTTCTGTATCCATCCCTTCCCCTCTCCTATCCTCCTATCCACACTATTCACTCACTCAAGCATCATGGCACCAAGAACCCTTTGGTTGGTTACTCCACTTTTAGGTAGTCTGATGTGTAGATGGGTAAGTGAGGCACCAAGATGGTGAAGGTATAAATTGTATATGCATATTGTTTATACATAACACTGCCATTGCACCACAACAAAAACAATTATCAAACAGAACCTGGATTTTTTTTGGCCTAGTGGCATTGCAGTTCTGCCAAGATGGCATTACCGAACAGAAATAGTTTTCCTAATTAAAAAAAAAAAAAAGGATTCTTATCACTATACAATCTGTACACCGGTGTCCTGCACTGTTGATACTGCCCGGCCGCTTAAGGAGGAAAAGTTTTTCTCCCTTAACAACGCAACAGGGAGTTTTTTTCTTGCCACTGTCACTTTGGCTTGCTCTTTGGAGGTTCAGGCTCAGAATACTGTAAAGCTGCTTTCTGACTATTGAAAAGGCGCTATACCACATACCAGTAAGTAAAAATGGATAAGAAATTCAGTACACGTGCAGCTCAGTAAGAGAGTTAAAGCTATGTGCAGTGACAAAATTCTGGGACATCCACACTACACTGCATAACTCAAAAGAGCAAATATTTATTCAATAGGAGGTTGTAGTCCATGTCTGTACTACTTCCTCCTTATTGCTGGTGCCCACAATTTTATTACAAACATTCAACATCCCCCCCCCCGACCCTAGTAGAGGATTAAGCAGAAGAGAATGAATGAATTTTTAGTCCTGAGCACAGAAATAGTACATTTAAGAAAAATAAGATAATTTATGGTTTTCTTATAAATGAAATTTTGATGTTGAACCTGAACTCCCAGGTTTCAAATTTTCTTTTTAGATGCATCATGAAATTTTGAGGGAGATTCATCAGAATATGTCAAATCAGAAAAACAGATTCAGTCAGTACAATTCATTAAATACATAATTTAAAGATGAAACCAGAGCTTTAAAACAGAAGACCCTGTATAATAACAAATTACATTTAAACTTTTTAGCATCACCTTAAAGGAACATTTGGCACTGTTTCCAAATTATAATGGACAATATGTCAGTATTAATATTAAATAAATTTGTAGTTTTATTTTAAATTTGATTACAAATAAAGTTAATCAACTGAAATTAGGAAAGGTGTAAAATCTAGGAAAGAATACAACATTTAACATGAGCCTTAAGGCAGAAATACTACAGACTGATTTTATGATAACCAATAACAAGTTATCTGTGCTAACAAGCAGCACTCAAGAAACCGGTACTCATTTTAACAAGGCTCTGTTCTGTTGCAAAGCCTAGAGATATTTATTAGAAGTGTATGAAATTTTTATACAGTGTAAAGCATTCCCTTTCATCCTGCAGCCCGAGCTGTGGCCCAGGCAGGAAGTGCTGCCTGGAAGCTCCACAGGAGGAAAGCAGGGGATGAAAGGAAGGAGACAAGGGGAAGTGTGGGTCGTGCCTTTGGGTGACATTGTGAAATCAGGGGTGTATCCAGCCAACTGCACCACTGACTTAAAGTAAAGGCATATGCAAACACCATTACAATGTTCCTTGAAAAACATAGCAACATTTTCATCATCCTTTTGGTGGTATACACAAAGGTATAAATCAATCATCTCTATAAAAACACATTTAAATAAAGTCAAACGAAAATTAACTAAAGTTTATTCCTCTACATAGATTGGTCTTTTGTTCTGCTGTTAATAAAAGACACTTGTGTCAGATTGGTGAGTATTGTTTTAATGTAGGCGGTGCACACGTAAATGTGTGTGCTATTACTACACAGCTTGCTGCTTTCTTTCTTTTTATCTCTTTTTCTCTCTCTAGCTCATTTCCATTCTACTGTTGTGCTTCTGCATCGTGCCCAGCACAAGAAGCTCATTGTGGCATTGGTGGGGAGCAGTGTCCACTGAGACTACACTTGATCCAGCACTCACCTCTTCTTTCCAATTTCAGCCTTTCTTTGTAGGGCTTTGGTACAATTCTCAACACATAGACACCAAACAGAGAACCCACTAACCGCATTTACTCAGCAAACAAATATAAACAAGTAGTTTTACTCCCCTAACGCCTAGCTTTGGATTTGACCTTAATTTAATACATAAATTATTATATTCTCCAAAACCAAGTACCTGCTAGCAAATACAATATAAGACAGAGTAATCCACAGTAAATAATATAACAATAGTTTTTTAAATAATGCTTTAAATACTTCATGTTGGGCTAAATAACAACCTCTGTACTATACCCGTACCTTCCTTTTTTTTGAATGAAAATAATTTAATGAATGTTTAATGAATAAAATAATTTCTGCACCAGAAAACTTGACAAATACATGTTATGCCATGAACAAATACAATAAAAAAGCAGAAATAATAAGCAGCACAATTATTTGTTTATAGCAGTCTTCAGTCCTCATTGTCTCTCAAAATACATTAGGAATCACCTATAGTAAATATGGGTGGGGATTTTATTTTTGAGACAAGCTGTTGAACAAGACATGTTAGCCATCTTAAATTCAGCATAATTTAAAGAAGTATAAATGAGATTAAACTAACCTGTGGTGTGCTTCAATACAACTTCATTCGCACACATGTTAAAATAGTAATTTTATGTACTGCAAAAATCATTACCAAAACATTAAGTTGAAAGTTAGTGCCACTGCAATTCCCAGCATGCCTCACTGCATGATTTTGATTTGTTTAATTAATTGTCGTTATAACCCCCTGTTTTAAATTTTGTTTCAGCATTGTTGTTATACAGGTATATAATTATGTTGCTGTATATATACTTCTTTGTTCTCCTGGCATGGTGAGGTTTGTTTTGTTATGTTTGTTACACTTTAGTTTTTTATGATTTTCTTTTATTGGCAACTGTAATAGAAAGCCAGTTTTGTGATGACAAATGTGCTTTGTTCACAGGTAATAAAAATTTGCTTTACATGTTCTACTTACTGATGCCATTATTCAAATATCACCTGCACTGAAAACTAACAGAAACAAATCAAGTTACATGAGACACATTGCTGTTTGTCTGGTAAGAATCTATCACAAGTTTGATGTGTCACACACCTACCTGAAAACATCAAGTAACAATTTGCCTCAATTACATCACCCAACATCTTAATTACAAAATTATGAGTGGGTTTAGGGCGGCACGGTGGCTTAGTGATTAGCACGTTCGCCTCTCAGCGCTAGGGATTCCCGTTTTGAATCCCCATCTGGGTGTAGTTTCCATGTTCTACCTGTGTCCTCGTGGGTTTCCTCCCACAGTCCAAAAACATGGATCAAGTCAATTGAGTTCTCCAAATTCCCCCATATAGAATGTGTATATATGTGCGCGTCTATGTGAGTGAGCGGGTGCCCAGCGATAGATTGGCGCCCTGTCCTGGGTGTATCTGCCCAGCGCCCGAAACGTTCTCCCCTGGCTGGGCATGGGGAACCCCCTCGCGACCCTAATATAGGATAAAACGGAGGATAATGAATAAATGAATGAGTGGTTTTAGTAGGTTTGTGACCTACTATCCAACATGTGTGTCTAAAACCCTGTGCACATATACCAGTCAAGTTGTAATTATTCCTAGTGTATTTAGGAATTAGGCTCTATGAAAGTATTAGACGATATGTTTAAAAAAACTGCGGTCTTGGTTAAAAATCAGTAATAACTTATTTGCATGAGCTGTCAGGCAGTTCAATTCTCTAAAGGAAGTTCTCAAATATGTTCTTGAGTGGGTGTAGAGCTGTAGCCCTCAAACGTTACACAGGAAACATGAAACACATAAAACACAATTAAACTAAATTGAATTATATTAAATAAAAAATATTAATAGTATTAAATAAGTTTGATCTTTAAACATTTTATTAGAATTAGCGTAAAGCTAATGTATATAAATTAATAATAACTGTAATTTACCTTAGCAGCAATGCATATACCAAATGTTTACCTGCTTTAATTTATTTATTTACTATATGATCTTTAAAAAATAAATGAACTGAACTGGTAACTTTATTATAACCTACAATTGAAGCCTAGATTTAAGATGATCATAATGTGGTTTGAAAATTTAATGCTGTTGCATCTCATAACAGATTGAAAAACAAGCTCTATTTATTTGAGCCTAATTTCTGACAAACAATAAAAATGTACAAAGGTAATTTTTTTTGGTATGCTAGTTATATTGGTGTTTGCTGTGCAATTTATTTGTACTTTCATTAAGAAAAAAAATTCAGTAATTTATGATAGTCATGGTGATGAGCTTTAATGTGGTGAGTAGTATAATAAAATGTTTAACATGATTTAATTTCAAAATGGTGGTTAAATACTTCACAATATTACTGCATCACATTACCCATAACTATAGATCCAGGCAGAACAAAACAGCCAATAAAAATAACATTTTAACATATTCCCCTAGATCCCTGAATCCATAACCATCGATTCTTTTGCACCAAATGCAGACAATTAAAGTTTGTGTGTGCCTTAGTTTTTGATGATGTCAAGATAATTTTAAATTGTGAAACATTTTTAAAAACCTATGTCATTCATTTAAAGTAATTGACATACTTTATATTCATTCATTCATTATCTCCCGCTTATCCTCTATTAGGGTCGCGGTGGGGTTCCCCATGCCCATCCAGGGGAGAACGTCTCGGGCGCTGGGCAGATAGACCCAGGACAGGGCGCCAATCCATCGCTGGGCACACACTCACTCACACAGACACACTCTATATGGGGCAATTTCGAGAATTCAATTAACTTGATCCATGTTTTTGGACTGTGGGAGGAAACCGGAGAACCCGGAGGAAA
>JAFMOD010000378.1:606689-655434 GCA_019802435.1 Corydoras maculifer
AATTTTGCACATCGCACTTTTCAGTTTTTTATTTGTAAAAAAATTGTTGATTCATGTATAACTTTCATTCCACTTCACAATTGTATACCACTTTGTGTTGGTCTTTCACATTAAATTCCAGTGAAATATATTTATGTTTGTGGTTGTAATGTGACAAAATATGGAAAAGTTCAAGGGGTATGAATACTTTTGCAACCCACTGTATATATATATATTCATTATCTTCCACTTTATCCTATATTAGAGTTGCGGGGGGGTTCCCCATGCCCATCCAGGGGAGAACGTCTCAGGCACTGGGCAGATTCACCCAGATAAGGTCAGACAATGCCATATTAGTATGGTTTCTCTTTTTAACTTTGCACATTGTAAATATAATATATGAAATGTATATTTTTTTGTAACGATTTTGTAATTCCACATTTCTTTGTTTACTGTGGAGATGTCAGAAAAAAAGTTCACTGCTGGCTGTACCATGTATAACTATGCACGTGACAAATAAACTTGATTTTATTTTATTATATATAGCTTGGCAGCATGGTGGCTTAGTGGTTAGTACGTTCACCTCTCAGCGCTAGGGATTCCTGATTAGAATCCCCATCTGGGTGGAGTTTCCATGTTCTCCCAATGTCTGTGTGGGTTTCCTCCGGGTTCTCTGGTTTCCTCCCACAGTCCAAAAACATGGATCAAGTGTGTATGTGTGCGTGAGTGTGTGCCCAGCGATAGATTGGCGCCCTGTCCTGGGTGTATCTGCCCAGTGCCCAAAACTTTCTCCCCTGGATGGGCATGGGGAACCCCCCTGCAACTCTAATATAGGATGAAGCGGAAGATAATGAATATATATAGCTTCACATTCTTTTGTGAGTCAAAAGGCTTAACATGTATCCAATCAAACACCATACAGTGTCACTAAAAAACCTTATTAGGAACATCTGTGCACCTCCCCATTCACTTGTGTGGCAGCAGAATCAATATCATCCAGATATAGGTGTTATTTACATTAAAATTTGATCTTATGGCCTTATTTCAGACAGGCTCATTTGAGTATTTCTAATCTTTTTTGCCCATAATAGACAATTAGTGAATATAATTTTTAAAAAAGGAAATATACTCTATGTAAAAGAGTAACTTAAATAGTTCACGCTAGCAAAGAGACTACAGTAACCCATATAACCTCTCTGCATTATTGCGATGGCTGGAAGAACATCTCAGAATGCCACCACATCACACCCCAAAGCGAATGATATAACAGAAACAGAAAATAATGTTGGAAAGATATGGCCGGCTTATACAAAGAACGATCATTTCTAGAAGCTTGTGTGAAAAAATGAGAGGGAATCATAAATAAAAGCTTATTTGACAAGTGTTAAGCAATCACTGTCACGTTGTGAATGCTCAGTGTAAAATCCTGTCATTAGTAAAAGAGGTTAATTAATAACAATTATGCTGAAGAGGAAAGTGAGAAACAATTACAAGAGGCAAAGATTTAACAAGGATGAGATTACTTATATGATGTAAAGTGTTCATCTATAAAAAAAAATAATAAAAAATAAAAAAAATAAAAAAAAACTAGAGAATGAGAAATGATGAGATCAGATCAACAGTATTAAATTTTGCTGCCTCACCCCTGTTTTCTGGTCTGTCCTGTAGCCATGCAATCTGATACACTGAATCAAGTTACAGTACTGCTGCTACATAATATATATTTTTTAAGAAATTTTCATTTTAAGCATAACCACAGAGCCTTACTTAAATTATATATCATGACAAAACAGATTTATTGTTTCCAAAGTGAACTAGGGAAAATTTTTAATGCAAATCACAACTTTATTAGGTACATCTCTTTGTTTCTACCATCATTGAAAATTTCACTTATTTTTTAGGTAATGCTTACCACAAACATTGTCATTATGGTTCTAATAATAATATCTATTATAGATGGTAATCCAGCTATTTCTCTCTATCCCTATACACACACAGACGCAATGTAAGGCTACAATAAAAAAATATAAAAAATTATTAAAAGCAAACAGGCTTAGAACCTGTAACGATATGAACTGCCGATTTCACTTTTGTTTGCTCTGTTTCATACAGTGGCCCAATAAGTCACATCACAACTACATTTATGAAGCAAGCAAAAGCCGAGAATACAACAGCATTGAGAATTAATGCAAATACATTATCAGAAATGCAAATGTGATTTAAAAAACAGCATTTTAATTAGGGCGGCGCGGTGGCTTAGTGGTTAGAACATTTGCCTTTCAGCACTAGGGATTCCTTCCCTTGTCTGTGTGGGTTTCCTCCAGGTTCTCCAGTTTCCTCCCACAGTCCAAAACCATGGATCAAGTAAATTGAATTCTCCAAATTGCCCCATATAGAGTGTGTTTGTGTGTGTGTCTGTGTGAGTGTGTGCCCAGCGATAGATTGGCGCCCTGTCCTGGGTGTATCTGCCCAGTGCCCGAGACTTTCTCCCCTGGATAGGCATGGGGACCCTAATAGAGGATAAAGCGGAAGATAATGGATGGATGACATTTCAATTAGAAATTAGAACAGTGCATTTCTGTTCAAAGTAGTATTCAGTCTTGCGGTGCAACGAACAAAAAGTAAAAAATCGTCTAGTGTTGCGGAGCCATTTTGAATGGAGGACAGGCTATTCCACATTGTTGGTTCATAGAGGATGTGACACTGTGTAATCTTGAGACACATAAAACCGGGGCTTCAAAGCGAGTTGCAACAGATGTCGTCGGGTTATTTAGAGTAGAGGGCAGCCAATCCCCCCTTGTTGGATCATAAAAGATTCGATGGTCTGTGAAGTTCATATGAAATGTTTTTCATTTATGTCAATGTAGTATTTTTAAATACTCTGTATTTCTGGTAATGTTTTTGTGTTTTTATTTGGTGCTGTAATGTTTTCAGGTTTAGTCTGCTTTGCATTATTATTGGCAACAGTTCACTGTAGATTTGGCTGCATTTTTAAGAATAAAGTCATCTTCACATTTACAAAGAAAAAGCTGGTAGACTTTCATCTAAACTAAACAATTAATATATGTGAATTATTCTAAATTCTTAAAGTTGACTTTGTTTAACTTTAAAGCAAAACATGCTTTTTATATAAATATGTGACAGAATTTTAGCAGTTATTTAGTAGACAATAAGGCAGTTAATTTCGCATCTAAAATTAAAAGCTAGACATATAAAATGCAATAATTTACAATTTTAGACATTTAATTATAATTTCAAAAAAATGTCTAACAATAATAACAATGTTGTGTAATGTAACTGGATTATCTGGCTTTTTGTTGTGAAGATTTCTAAACAATTCTATTATTTTTAAAACTTCCAGTAACCGATTTAAAAAGCCATTTTCTAATTTTAATTGAAAATCAAATCAAAAGTCAATTTAAATTTAGTTCATAAGCAGGTTCAGTGGAAATATAATTTTCGCATGTATTTTTGCAACAGCATGCAATTATTGTGTTTGATTTTTAACAACATAGCTAATTGCATTTTAAAATATTATAAAGAGCAGGAAGAAATTCTGTAGGAGTACCCTCTATAGAGTAAGTTCTGTAATTCCTGAGTTAGTGGAGTTTATATGTTGAAGCATTGATATGCTGAGCACACTGAGCATTTCCTGAAAAACATCAGCCACTGGAGGCCCCAGAGGCAGAAGATGTACCAGACCTACAAAAGTTTCTATCTCCTTTTATCCTGTGTGCTCTTTATCTCATTCAACTCCTAAATGTTTTTCTATTTGCATGCATTTTCCCCCGCTTACTACTTCATTCTCTGTCTTTAGGGGTCATGCTATGACCTTGTTTGTGTCTGCCTGAGAGGTTGTGGAGGTGCTGTAGCACCTGATCTTCCTTGCTTTGGCTTTTTAAATCGATTGTACTAAGGCTACACTTTCCCAAGGACAGAAATCTAACCCATACCATCGGTCCTCTTTTTCAACATCCCCCCCACCATTTTCCATGCCTTTACTCCTTTGGCTCTGTCCCTATGCAGAGGTCCCAGAGTTGCAATGACCAGCTGTATGAATTAATAATGTTGGCTGTAAGATCGTTTTCAGGGAAAGGTGAAGTGGGGGAAAATTTATGCTGCTATTGTGTTACTAAAGGCTGTGCATTTAGCTAGCTAAGTCAATACACCACCGGACAGAGAGACAGTGCTCTTTCGGGTATGTTAACAAAAAGCTTCAGCATGAAATAACACAAGCTCCATGTGATCCTTGTCTTGCTAACAAATTTAAATATGTCTACATTATTGTTTCCTAAAAGTGATTTTTGTTTATATATATATATATATATATATGTGTGTGTGTGTGTGTGTGTGTGTGTATTTTTAATGACAAAACTTTTAATGTGTGCAATAAGAGGAAATGATACAATAGATAATGTGGATATGAAGTGGATATTTTTTTTTTAATGCACAACATAGTAGGTATTACATCCCTGTGATAACAGTAACAATTATATTTCATACGTTGTTCTTTATGCATTATGCACCCCATTTTACTATTTCAGCAATTATCATATTAACACAATTTTAGCACTATAGCACATTTTCAAAAAAAATATTGCAGTCATAAAATCATAGTTTATTATCTGAACTCTTTTTCCACAGGATGTCCTACACTACATTATTGACACACTCAATTTTCTATAGCAGTCAAAAGGAAACTATTTAAAAACAGAGCAAAACAGACAAAGAGAAAAGAGGAGTAAGTGCCAGACATTTTGATTTGTCTACTCTATATGGATTACAACTCGACCCATTTTCAATCCAATCTTCAGGAGCGAAGGTAAACAATCAGTCTTGATAGAAGATTGGATAAATCCTCAATCAGACTCATTCTTTGTAAAGCAACCATTTATTACAAAGGCTCACACCCTAAATTGGATTCTCCCATCAGGCGGATAGAGGCAGACTAAGAAACAGGATAGAATTGGCTTTTTAAACAAAGCTCCTAGACATTTTCATTTAACATTTAAAGCATTTAATGGGTCGTTTCACATGTCAGTAATTTACTCAACATTCAGCCTTTAATCCACTGGCCAGCTTTATTGGTCAATAAATAAAAAAAATGTTTTGTAACATTGATTCACTTTTACATTTACCTACTTACATGTTTTCCCATTTGTATACAACTAATACACCAGCCGGGTTTTCAAAAATTCATCAGAAATAAAATTTAACTGTTATATCACTCTGTGAAAGCTGTGAATTTGTGAAATGTAACTTTTATAAAAAATAAGTTTTATATATTTTAAGTAAAATTGCAACAAATTCAGGATTTTTTTTTTACATAACATTTATTGTCTAAGTTGCATATTCTAATTAAGGTGTTAGGGAGTGGAAAAGACTATAAAAAGCAAATGCCCAGACAGGTCACCATTACAGAGTGCACGCACACACACACACACACACACACACACACACACACACACACACACACACACACACAGGAACAATTTTTTTCAAGTTTACCTCGCTTAAATGTCTTTAGACTGTTGGAGGAAACTTAAGCTCTTAAAAGAAACCCACAAAGAGAAATATGCAAACTTCAAAACGAAAGGGCCCAGGACTTTTTCTTTCTTAATGTGGAATGACCGTCCTACTCATAGAGCCACTGTGCCCCTAAATATTATACATAATATAATCATTAAAAGAAATAAATCTGTACACAAGGGAAAAGGCTAAAGGCCAGTACTAAATGGCTAAAAACATGTGTCTATGTGTCTCACTTGTGGGCAAAAAACAAGAGTGGAACTCGCTGAAAAAAAAAAAAAGTCTGTCCATATAACAGTAATATTTTCAATATGAGGACTGTCCATAAGACTGTCCAAATCGGAATGGGAATCAATTGATTCCCTGAAGATTCTTAGAAAACATCAGTTTTTACATATGTGTAGCTACGGAAGAACACTGGTGAACCAATGCTGTCCTGTCAGTGATGATAAAATAATTCCAAATAATAAAAGGTTAAATAATAGGATTTACAGTTGCATATGTTGTAATCTGTGATATCTTTGTCAATTTAATTAGCAATTATCTTGCTTATTTTATCAAGACTATGCATTTGTACATTCAGCACTCACAACAGCTTGACTCACTACAAAGAGTATAAATTCAAGAACAGGCAGAAATCCATATGGAATAAACAGTTCACTTTTAAAACTATAGCAAATTGTTTCATTAGTTGCAAAACAATAACAAAACAGTTTTTAAAACTATAGTTGATGTAACACAGGTTCCCTCAGTGCAAGTGGGAGACATGTCCCACTTCACGTTTGTTTGGAATGAGACTCCACCATTAAATTTAAAATGAAATTGCATGTGTTTTTAGAACATTTTTTTAGTAAATTATTACATTTAGACTAATGATTGATGATTAAAACATCATGTGTCATGTATGATCATTATAACTCAAGCATTATACTGGTTATTTGTACTTTGATTCAAAACGTTATACACAGCTCATAATCAGATGTTTTCATTGTCATTCTGAGCAGATGTTTACTCCCATACTACTCATTTTGGCTCAGACTTCTATCTGCGTGGAGATTGCAGGTTTCCTAGTGTTTACTCTAGTTTCTACTGTTCACTCTGGTTTCTTTCACCCTTCCAAAAACATGCAAGCAGGTGAACTATCTATAATAAAATTGCTCTCATAGCATTGAATGTGGATTACTCAGGCTGTCTAATTGGGTGGGTTATGTCAAAGAAGGCATCTGGAATAAAACCTGTGCCAAAACTGATATTTGTGGGCTTAAATGGAGCTACTGGCAATGTAAAAATAATAACAATTATTAGTAATAAATGGAAAATACACAATAAATAAAAAAAGGTGTTCAAAGGCAAGAATTTTTTTTGTCATATAACTGGAAAAGAGGGTGGCACGGTGGCTTAGTGGTTAGCACGTTCGCCTCTCAGTGCTAGGGATTCCCAATTCGAATCCCCATCTGGGTGGAGTTTCCATGTTCTCCCCGTGTCTGCGTGGGTTTCCTCCGGGTTCTCCGGTTTCCTCCCACAGTCCAAAAACATGGATCAAGTCAATTGAATTCTGAAAATTGCCCCATATAGAGTGTGTTTGTGTGAGTGAGTGTGTGCCCAGCGATGGGTTGGCGCCCTGTCCTGGGTGTGTCTGCCCGGCGCCCGAGACGTTCTCCCCTGGATGGGCATGGGGAACCCCACCGCGACCCTAATAGAGGATAAAGCGGGAGATAATGAATGAATGAAAAACTGGAGAAGAAGGATCTGTATGGACATAAGTCATATCCTTATCTACACAAGTATGTTAACACTTCTCTTATGTCAAAACAAATTATCATTAATAATTTTAAAATCAGGGCGGCACGGTGGCTTAGTGGTTAGCACATTCGCCTCTCAGCGCTAGGGATTCCTGGTTCGAATCCCAATCTGGGTGGAGTTTCCATGTTCTCCCCGTGTCTGCGTGTGTTTCCTCCGGGTTCTCCGGTTTCCTCCCACAGTCCAAAAACATGGATAAAGTCCAGTGAATTCTGAAAATTGGCCTATATAGAGTGTGTCTGTGTGAGTGAGTGTGTGCCCAGCGATGGATTGGCGCCCTGTCCTGGGTGTATCTGCCCATCGCCCGAGACGTCCTCCCCTGGATGGGCATGGGGAACCCCACCGCGACCCTAATAGAGGATAAAGCGGGAGATAATGAATGAATGATTTTAAATTCAGTCAATGTTTTAATTCTTCGGATAGCCGTAATTCAGTTCTGGTTTACTTGAATTATTTTATATTATGCATTCATTTCATATGGTCAAATTATTATGGTCCTTGTTGACCTTGTATTCTACTTTTACTTCCACTTTTCCATTTTGCTTTAGTTTACTATTGTTATCATATTTTTCATGTTAATATTTATGCTAAGTTAAATAAATTCTCGGAATTGGACTTTTGTTGTCCTTTCACTCCCATCTAATGTGACAGAAATCTACGGAGCCCTTAAAGGGACATGAGCAAAAAAAATATATAGAGAGGAACATTAGTAAAAAAATAATAAAATTTTTCTTACATATGTCATGCTCACCACTTATTAAGTGGTGCGCATGAGTTAGTAAGTGGTGTGCACAAGTTAATAAGTGGTGCGCATGAGATATTAAGTCTCGCGCACGAGTTAGCACGACATCCTATTCACTCATGCGTATGTGTACATGTGACTGTGTACCATATTGTGATTGTTTTACATTTGAACCAAATCGGAAATGTGAATTAATTGAATCCTTGAAGATTCTTAGAAAACATCCTTTTTTACACATGTGTAGCTACGGGAGAACACTGGTTACTTTCACCTTATCCTAGACATGTACACTTCATCTCATCAAATACAGTGGACTGTCCTTCAAAATAAGACATTATTTTTGTGTTAGATAGCTAAAGTTGGCAATAAAGAGCATGATTAAAGGCTAAAAAAATTCAAATATGGTTATTCAATTAAATCAGACTATGAAATTCAGTCATGTTATCACCGCATTTAACTCCAATGCTTAAATGAAATTCCCAAGCAACAAGCAACGGGGAGAACATGCAAACGAGGTATGGTCGAACTCAGCACTAGATGGCGTTTCGGAGTTACATTCCTAGAAAGATTCCAAGAAAGAAGTTTATTTATATTCGTGTTATTTATTTATCTGTAGATCTGTTAAACAGCCATAAGTCGAAGAGTGCATGTTCCAGTTTAAACGCTATCGTTGTAATAGTGCGTTATGTCTGTTTATTGTCATATTATGTATCACTTAATAACTCGTGCGCACCACTTAATATCTCATGCGCACCACTTACCAACTTTTTTTTACTCATGTTCCTCTCTATATTTTTTTTGCTAATGTCCCTTTAGGGGCTCCGTACAAATCCATGCCATTTGTAGTACAATGTTTTGTCCATTTTATTGTTTTGTCTGCTGTGGCTGGGGAAAAATGTGGGGAAAAAAAGTATGGAAATTCTGTGTGTCTTGCCAACTTTGGGCATTGAGTGTATTGCAGGTCCCAAGCCCTGTGACCAGAAAAAGAGCTATTCTTAAATTTGTTTATTTTTTTCTATTTGCATGTATTATCATGTCCATGCCAATTAATGAAAATGCATTATCATATGTAATGCTTCCCTTTTTCATTCGATGTCCAGTTGTATTTCAGTTTTGGTTTGTTCTCGATTACATTGTATTTTCCATTCATGTTCTATGACCTAATTCTTGATATGTCTGCAATGTCTTCACTGTTCTTTCATGTGAGTTTAATTTTATTCTCCACTAGTCCACATTTTGTTCCACTTTATGTTATTGTATATACAGCCTTTGTTTAATTCATGTCAATAAACAATGTGGTTTATCTCCTATAGCATGTTAAAAAAAACCTCCATTAAAAAGTAAAAAAAGAACAAAAGGGTGCTTACTGCTCTGGTCCTAAGCTGCTGCATTGAGTGTGCAGACACTGGGGGCAGCCTTCATTGTGCACAGAACACAAAGCATGGCTAGAGGTAAAAAGTGTTTTTTTAAATCATTCTTTAGAAATAAATTAAAACCAATTAGACACCCGATTACTAAAAAGTTTGAGTACATCATTAAACACCCTGAAACTTTGGAACACAGTACTGAACATATGATTGATAAAAGTGTGTGTATATGTGTGTGTGTTTTCTTGCATAAATAAATTCACAGAGAAGGATCTCCATGGCGACCCACTTCCAGTCTCTGCCAAGTTCAGAAAAAGGGTCAACATGGCCTGGTTCCAAAATTAAAATGACCACATCACCAAATATGTTTGTACGCCATCATAATTGGGTTACAGACCACTTCCTGTTTATGTAATGCAATCACAGATCCTATTTCTGAATAGAAAATATGATTTTTGTAAAATGTGAAAATGTGCTCAGTAGTACAACATTTACTATTTAAAACATGTTTTATTTTTTATAATTGTAGCAAAGTCTGTGCATGTGTGTGAGTTTTTAAAAATGACTACAAAATGAGCATTATTGTACAATGATATGACCATGTTTTTTTTTTATAAAGAAAATCATAATGTTAAAAAACTCTGATATACACCATTTCTACACAGCACTGTACATAATTGAATATAAAGATCATGGACCAATAACTTAAATCAAAGCTCACATCAAATAAGTTAACATTAAAATATGTAAAATATTTTACTGACTGATAATGAATGTGTGTGTACGCACAATAATCTGTGTCAAATTAATCTTGTTTAAAAAAAAAAATAAAAAAAAAATATCTAAACCCTAAAGCCTAACTGAAAAGGCAGACATGCAAATAAATAATTTAATGAATATTAAAGTGCAATGCAATTAATTTTTGCCCGGACTTAAAATCATTAATTAAATATTAATCATATATTTATTAAAAATGCCAGACCTATAATGTCTCATCAAGTGTATTCTAAAGACACAAGACATGTAAGGGGTCAGGACCCAGTGGCCAATTGTGTAAAAATACTTCCTAAATTTCTGGTTTGCAATTCAAGCCTAATAAATTGTGGCAACATCATGAAATCAACAAACAAAAATGTTAATAGTATATTATTCCAGTCAAACTTATATGGCATAAGTAGACCCTACAACTGTTTCCACTAAGAGACGTATGCAATATGGTTTCTAGTGGGACATACTCTCTGGACTGTTGTTGGTGCTGTAAGCTATACATGAGTTATTTTTTTAGACCTATTCATCCACCTACATGTCAGATTCCAAATAATTAGGCAACATTACAGAGACGTAAAAAAGATGTGTGTTTGCTTGTGTATTATTGGATCATTCTTTGTGTTTTTATGAGCTGTTAGCATTACCTGTTGATTTATTCATTCATTCATTCATTCATTCATTCATTATCTCCCGCTTATCCTCTATTAGGGTCGCGGTGGGGCTCCCCATGCCTATCCAGGGGAGAACGTCTCGGGCGCTGGGCAGATAGACCCAGGACAGGGCGCCAATCCATCGCTGGGCACACACTCACCCACACAGACACTCTATAGGGGGCAATTTTTTTGAGAATTCAATTAACTTATTCCATGTTTTTGGACTGTGGGAGGAAACCGGAGAACCCGGAGGAAACCCACGCAGACACAGGGAGAACATGGAAACTCCACCCAGATGGGGATTCGAACCGGGAATCCCTAGCGCTGAGAGGCGAACGTGCTAACCACTAAGCCACCGTGCCGCCCTGTTGATTTATGTAAGTAATAAATAATAAATACTGTTTGCGTGGTAAGTCAGTGGTTAGGGTTTTGGACTATTAAGCTGAGGGTTGTGCGTTCTAATTCCAAGTTACCCATGTGAGGTCTTGAGCAAGGCCCTGTGGCCAACCCTGTGCTTTGGGAATAAAGTGTCTGTTAAAAGACAAATTGTAATGTAAATTTAAATTTCACTATTTATGCATGTCACTGCATAAATTGAATCACCATTATTGGGTCTGCAATTTCAATAAACTTCACTACCCAGATTTTTTGACTCCTGTTAACCCAAATGAAAATGAAAGTTAAATATATTCACCCAGATTGGAATTCAAACCTGGATTACCAGCGCTGAGAGGCAGACAAGATAACCCTATGCCACTATGCCACCCTGCCACTTCCGTTGTTTTTTTTCAGAACTAAATAAACATTTAACATCCCATACGTTGCACCTCATGTTCTACTTTGTTTCTAATAAACTATGCTCTTTCTTTGCTGGCTTTTTTTTAAAACTCAATTTATTTAATATCCCATTTAGAAAAAGAAAAAGAAAGCTAGTTTCTGAAAATCATTCACCCTGTTCCTTAATTTTCCTATGAAATTAAATTCCTTTCTGCTTTTTTTGAGCAAAACAATATTTCTTTCTTTAGATCTGGTTAAGTCTGAAAAAAATAAAGGGTAGCCAAAAAAAGAGCTATATTCAAAGCAGTTCCATTCATACAATGAGATGTCTAAAATGTAATTATACATATCCAGCATGAAACAGCAGACATTGCTTGTCAGTTTAACCACTTTGTGTTGGCAGCCTTGTCTAAATATAATTCTGTCTGCTTAGCTACGCCTTTTATTAATCAATGGGATTTTCTCAATTTTATTATTCAAAAACACACCAATTCTTAGTATTTCGGTATGATCTATCAACGCCCAAGATTTAGTTTGTGATCACTCAGGCATACATAGATATTTCGATTATAATACTGCAGCTTAAAATTAGACACATTATTATTGTATCAAAATTCGCTAGCACTTTTAAACAAATATATTTGAAATTTTAATTGCATAATGGAGTGAGCATGAATGGCTTTTTGTATGACTATTTTCATAATTGTGTTACTGTGGATAAATTAAAAATCTCTTTCATCAGATCGGTTTTCTGTAAAGAAATATTAAAAAATATTTGACCTTAAATCTTTAAGACAGATATACAATTTGAGAAGATGTGTTCTGTTAATTTGTGATCCTTTGTTAGAAAATCAGTGGGAACAAATACTTTTAAACACAAATCACATCTTAGAGTCACACAGGACTGTCATGTGGGTGAACGTTTCTTGCTTTAGGCCAGTGGATCTCTCATAGTACATGTAATATTGTTATTATTTTTTGATATTCAAGCTGCTATGATTATAGTATGTCGTGTGTGCACCCACAGGGAATGGAAAATTGGTGCTGTAATTCCCTCGCATTTGGGCAGGAAACATTTCCCCAGGTTTCTGCAGAACAACCTGGTGTTCTGCAGAGCATGATTCATTTGGTAGCAAGTGATTGTAAAAAGAAAGCTTTGATAGAAAGTAGATCAGATTTTATTTGGCAATCTGGATTTGTGCTATGAGGATGTATTTTGTTCTGTTGCAATAAATGAATTATTTATGGATACAAGAGCACAAGTGTAAGCAAACATGGATACGATATTAAGAGGAAAACAAAAAGACAGTTAATATGAAACATTATTTTTAAACTACACCCAGTTGTAGTTGTAGCCTGCGGCTTTTATCAGGGTTTAAATTTTATATGAAAACCTCTTATGTAGGGAAAGTGAAAATGTTTGGGGAATTCTTAAATCATTATGATGTTTATGGCGGCATGGTGGCTTAGTAGTTAGCATGTTCGCCTCTCAGCACTAGGAATTCCCGGTTTGAATCCCCATCTGGGTGGAGTTTCCATGTTCTCCCTGTGTCTGCGTGGGTTTCCTCCGGGTTCTCCGGTTTCCTCCCACAATCCCACAAAAACATGGATCAAGTCAATTGAGTTCTCCAAATTGCCACATAAAGAGTGTGTATGCGTGCGTGTCTGTGTGAGTGAGTGTGTCCCCAGCGATAGATTGGCGCCCTGTCCAGGATGTATCTGCCCAGCGCCCGAAATGTTCTCCCCTGGATGGGCATGGGGAACCCCACAGCGACCCTAATATAGGATAAAGCGGAAGATAATGAATAAATGAATTATGATGTTTTATTTACTTTGAATGTTCTTTCTGCTTTAAAAAAAAGTCTCAGTATATATATGTATACCTGAGGGCGTGGATGTCCCTTGACCAGGCACTGTAGTATGAGAGTGTCACCCTCCCGGATGGTGTAGATTCTTTCACTGATGTTATCCTCCTTCACCACACAAGCCTGACCAGCGTGCACTATCTGTGCATTCGCAGGAGCTACAGATAGATGAAAACTTGATTAATTCATTGCATCACTATGTCTTCAGTCATCTTTCTGGTCTTGGTTTAACTGACCCATTTAAAAGGTTTAATGAAAGCACAGCTTTGAAAAAAAGCTTTTTTTTATTCTCAATATCATTGTCTTGGCCTGGAATAAACTGGAGCAATTAAATCAGTGAACTGGAATAATCAAAATTCTGGAAATTATAATTGTACTATGCTGTTATAAAATTGCTGAAATAAAAACAAAAAAAGCTCTTTAAATTACCAATATAATTAATATAGCATGGAGAGTTCCAGTTCTAAATCTAACTGGCTTTAGTGAGTTTACAGTTGTTGAAAAATACTAGCACTGATATCTATGACACTCCACACAAATTGTGTACCGACCTATACTTTGTTTTAATATTTATTAAGTAGTGCTGAAGTACTGTATGTTTTATCACCTAACAAAGGCCATAATTCATAATGCCCATGTTTATAGAATAGAATTCGAAGATCAAATGTCTGATGGCAATATACTGCACATAAATTATGGCCCTGGTTTTGGTCTTTTTCATTTTGTCATGATAGTTTTGTCGTGTCGAACTTAGAGTTGCAGCAACACTACAACACCACAACTCCTGCCTGTTTTTAGCTGTCTAGCTTTGTGTGCTGCCCCCAGGTGCCAGGAGCAAGTATGAGAGAGCAGAGAGACTAATGTAAATTATGAACATGCAAAAAAAACTTGCAAAAAAAAAAATTATAATAAAATAATGCTAACAGGACATGAAACTGACACAAGTCAACGAATGTATGCAATCCAGAAAACTTATAAAAGGTAGAAATCTATTGAAACTCAAGATTAAAAACAGGTAAGGGAACACACAATAAGTCTAAATTAAGCTGATACACAGGAATAAAGCACCAACAAAACCATCAGTGGCAAATCAGAACAGATACACACCCACACCTGAAGTCAACGAATGTTTATTAAAAAAAGAAAATAATTAAAAATAATAATAAATGAAAATAAAATACACCTATAACCAATTAATAAATCAAAACTGAATACTTATATTGGCACAGAACAAAACCATCCATCCATTATCTTTCACTTTATCCTATATTATAATATATCCTATATATTCCCCATGCCAATCCAGGGGAGAACGTTTCGGGCACTGGGCAGATACACCCAGGACAGGGCGCCAATCTATCGCTGGGCACACACTCACTCACACAGACACGGGCACAGACACACTCTATATAGGGCAATTTGGAGAACTCAATTGACTTGATCCATGTTTTTGGACTGTAGGAGGAAACTTGAGAACCTGGAGGAAACCCACGCGGATATGGGGAGAACATGAAAACTCCACCCAGATGAGTTTTCGAACCAGGAATCCCTAGCGCTGAGAGGCGAACATGCTAACCACTAAGCCACCGTGCTGCCCAGAACAAAACCAATATTGGCAAATTAAAACAGCCAATTACAGGAACACACACTGTGTTTACATCTGGCAAAAGGTTGCAAGAATTGTTAAGATTTGGATGTAATTAACTTTAATTGCATGTATTTTCCCTCAGTTCAAACCACTTTTCAAGTAGTGCTAAAACAGGAACAACAAGAAAATAAATTGTTGCCACCACTAATGCTAGTGTGCGTTTTCCCTTCAGTGTATTTACGCCCTCCATTTTTCTGTGTTACAACTTGATAATGTGTGTTACAGGTTGTTTTATGCCTGTTAAATCCTTTTTCACACCTGCATAATCATCATCATCATCATCATCATTATTATTATTATTATTATTATTATTATTATTATTATTATTATTATTATTATTATTATTAACAACTGCATTTTTCTATCAGGCCTGTGTTGGCACCTCATTCATTCAAAACATTCTTATATTTATTCATCTGTCTCTTAACTTATCACATTCATTTTGTTTATGCATGTTGACCTATTAACACCAGAGTCTATTTGTTATCATAATGTAGAAAGTAGAAAACACTTCAGCAGGTACCAAAATTACAAGTCAGCAATGGAGCACTCCTAAAAGATTTAGCACGTTTTATACTAGTTTAGTCCAAACACATGCAAAATCAATCATAAAAGTTAAAAAAACAAAAGGATTTGCTCTTAAAAATGTATAAAACCAAATTGCAGTGTTCAGCTGATTTTTTTCAAACTCTGACCAATCACAAAATTTAAAAATGTTTAGTGATAATACAGAGTTCTGTAGATAAATGTAATAGCACAATAGTCTACTAGTTTGATATTATGTAATATTAACTGAAAATTGAGAAAGGGAACATTGGACATTTACATCCCTTAAGAGCCATGCTGGTGTGAAAAAGGAAAGTGTTCTAAATTAAAAAACTACTTTAGAGAGAGGCTCGAGCATAAGGCAAAAATTAATTAGGTTCATTACTAACAAAATGAACCCTATATCACCTCTTATGCGTTACTGACAAGTAGCAGAGTACAGCAGGAAGTTTGGGTCATAGCAACATTTAGAAATTAGTAAGTTTTGGTTAAGATTTTTGTGTACGTGTTCATGAAAGAAGAAATGGAATGAAGATACAACAAAAAAGAAACACTGTAACAGTGCCATTTAAATAAAATACATGCTGCATACTGCCTTAACAAAACCATTACTAATTATTGCTGCTGTTTCCAAAAATAATAATCATTTATCAAGAGAAATGCTGTAGCATGACAATTTAGTTATTAAATGTGCTGTTTGGTGTTTGTTATTTTCTCTCAAAAGTTTATTTTCAAAAAAAAAGGGAAGAAAAGATGCAGAGAATAGGCTAGTAATCTATGATCTATTGATTAACATGCAACACATGTGTGTGTGTGAGAGAGTTGCAGACATCATTTTCCAAAATTGTTTATAAGAGAATTAACATTGAAATTAAAGAAATCAACATTCCCCTAATGTACTTAAATGTAAATTTACATTTGACAGATTTCAGTTTTTATTGCATTTTTGGAAAAAGTCACACCTTTCCTGAAATAAGATTTGTATGGATGTGGCTAGAGATGAGTAAGACTTATAATAATAAATAAATAATAAAAAAAACAACTGCTCAGTATGTAAACTGTGTATCATTCAGCTAACTGCAAGATAGAGGTCATGGTCTTGTGATCGCCATTGAGTTTGAGAGTCATGGTTCATCTCTTATGCTCAGTCATCGATTCTTTATTGATTCAAAATTCACCCACTCAATCACCCAGCCACCACATATGCAGCCCTAAGCACACTGAGTTTTGGAGCATTTTCACCTGCTTTCACAAAAATAATTTCTTCCAGAGTAGTAGTATACTAAATCGACAGATGTATTTTAATATTTAATCCAAAATATCTGAAATGCTTATTAGATGAACGATGTGTCTTTCAAAGTGATTAAAAAAGCAAAGCAATTTCTAAAAGAAACTGACATAGAGAAGAACAAACATCACTCATATACCTTATTATTATAGGGAGCAAGACACGCCAACTAATTTTTTAATTTATTTTTTTATAGTTTTTTGTCAATAATTAATCATGATCAATCATATCTGTCAGTAACAGGCAATTGGATCTAATTGTCATAGTTATATATTTAAGTAGAGTTAATGCTGCTATGCTAAATTGAAATGTCAGTTTCCAATACATCTGTACATTTTAAATATGTCCAGACTTCTGAATTTTAAAGTACAGATGGAATACTTAAAGGACGTGGGATTAACATGTTGAGATTATATTTAAACAGTTTGTAATGGGTAGGCTATAAACCCTTCAATGATAGATTGGAAATAATCACCACATCCATTCAGGACATACCTAAAATAATTAAACTTGTCTTGAAGGTAAAGGGTGGCTCAAAGCCTTATTAGATCCTTTATATTCAGACAGTTCATTGTTATATGTAAATGACTGAATTTCATAAGGATAGCTGATAGGAAAATTGATTGAGTACTCTTGTATTGAAATATTAAGTACTTTAATGATAATGCTCCAATATTTCTTAGTCTTTTTCTATCTCACAGCTCAATGAGTCTTGTTATTGTGAAGACATGGAGTGAATGGACAATGTATTGTCTAGTCTAGTATGCTAAGAGTGTGTGTGTGAGAGAGAGAGTGTGTGCATGCCTGGTGTGTGCATTTGCCGCTTGTGCTTCATTTGCATCATGAATAATGACCATCTCGCAGTGTATTACACCTCTTTTCAACAGCCAACTCTTCTCCTTCTTTCACTGCATTTACTCAGCTCACACATATTCTTTCTACTTCTTTATCAATTTATGCAACCCCACCCATATTTTCAACCACCTAGCTACCAACCTACCCATCGTCCACACACCCAAAACAAGCATCCACCCATCCAGTCATGTAACTATTCGCCTACCCAACTACACATCCAACCACTCATCCATTCATCCAGCTTCCCTTATCTATTTTGATCCATTTGTTTTGATCCAAAGGTTTTAAAGGGTTCAGGTTTGAAAAATAGCTGTTTTTTTCCCTTAACTACTGACTTATGGTGTTCTCATTTATAAGTCACTTTGGACAAAAGTGTCTGCTAAATTACTAAATGTAAATGGATAATGTCATTATTCCTTCCTACATCACCCATAAAAAATACTATATCAACATATGAGAGAACATATGAAGTAATTTTGACATGAAGTACATCACTGTATGTCTGCTGAAATGCTCTGCGGGTTTGTGTCACACCTTTTGAAAGACTAAAGATTAACCAAGAAATCAAACTTGTCACATGGTTTTATTGGTTTCCCTCTTCACAACGCCTCATCAGCGAAACATACAGCTTGTGTCAAAAACTTTAAACAGACCTCCTTATTGCTCCATTGTCTTTTTTTCTACTTACTATGTAGATTGACTATGTACTTCATAAAATTAAAGACTGTAGTACATCTGATATTTTGCAAAGCGACCTACAAATGAAAACATCACAAGTCAGTAGTTATGAAGAAAACCAGCTTCACTGTAGAATTATCAAACCTGATCATTATATGATGCTGCACACCCCCCCCCCTTTTTTTACAACTAGTATTTGTTAAAAAGATGAGTCTTTAGTAGCTTCTTAAAAATGCCAAGTGACTCTATCTTATGGACAGAGTCGGGAAGATCGTTCCATCGTTTAGCAATGGTAAACGCCACGGAGTGATGATTAGCTCCTTGGTGAGGTGGAACCACCATGCAACAATCATCACTGGAATGAAGAGAACAAGCCGGAGTGTTAGAGTTAAGGTAAGAGGGGGAAGATCCAGAAATGGTCCTGTAGGCCAGAGTCAGTGACTGAATGCAAGCAGCTACAGGGAGCCAATGGAGAGAAATGAGTAGTGGAGTGACATGAGTTCGCTTGGGCTCTATGAATTCAAGAGTTTTGAATTAGTTGTAGAGGTCTGTTTGTGGAAGCTGGGAGACCAGCAAGCAACACATTACAATAATCAAGCCGGGATAGGAGGAGGGCTTGAACTAACAGCTGGGTAGCATGTTCAGTCAAGAAAGGTCTGCTCTTTATTATGTTGTAAAGAAGGAACCTGCAGGAACGAGCAGTTTTGATAACATTGGCAAAGAGTTTAAGAGTCTATTGTAAAACCAAGGTTACGAACGGAATCGGTTGGAAAGATTGTGGAGCCGTCATTTTAGAAGGTCAGGTCGTGATAGATAGAGGGTTGAGAAACCATGCACCTAAATGACTGTGCTCAGTGATGTCATGTATAGTAAGAAGAGGAGAGGACCAAGTACAGAGCCCTGAGGAACACCAGTGAGTACTTGGTGAGAGTTAGAGATCTCCCCATTCCATGACACAGGAAGGTCCTTGTATCAGAAAGTGTTGTATCAGAAAAGCTTCATTCACTTAGAGTGGACAGTAGCATCTGATGATTTACTTTATCAAAGCTGCAAAAAGGTCTAGCAGAATGAGGACAGAGGATTGAGAGTTGGTCAGGAAGATCAATAAAATGGGTATAATTTGGGTGGTATATTGTTTATAGTTAGTTTTATAATGACACTGAAGTGGTGAGAAGGTTTTAGTGCAGCTGTAATTTCATTTAAACACCTTAGTGACACTTCTGGAATGAAAATAATGCACCAACCAAATAATACCTGCTCGGTGGTACTATTGGGGTCCTGATCATTAGGGAAAAAGTAATGAGGACTAACACAGTATGTAGTCCACAAACAGATGTAATTATAAACCTACAAAGTATTTGTAACAATAAGTGGAACTAATAAAATAGACAATAAGTGGAGCAAAAAGTAAGCATGTCCAAAGATTTGACTGGTAGGGCCAACTGTATATACACTGGAGTAAATAAGTAAGTTTACATTAAAAACCCCACACAATTTCCTAAATGTCAAGTTCAATTTGTAGGTCTTTGTAAATTCATCTTGACAGGAGTAAAATAGCAGTATTTTAAGCTTATTAAATAAATTGTATATATTCTAAATCTGAAAGCTATAATCGAAAAAGGAAACTGTTAAAAATTAGAAATTTTAATGTAGCACCTGGTGGGAATGTCCTTAATTATCTAACAAACCCTAATCAACTGGCAATTTTTCAGTTTTTACACACTTTGCAAAAATATCATTATCAAAAAGACTCAAAAGAAGTGGTCCAGAATTCATTTTAGTGATGAAAGCAAGTTTTATTTATTTGGGTTGAATGGGAAATAATGTTCATCAACAAACTTATAAATGACTGAATTCAAAGATTTAAAGTGTGTAAAGACGAAAAATGAAAAATGAAGAACGGAGTGTCATGGATTGGGAAATGTTTTCAGCCAGAGTTAGAACTCTCATACAGCTACATGGCAGAGTGAATGCAAGTGTGTATCAGAACCTTCAACATGTGTGGTTCCTTCCTTGCATTCAACACTCAATTAGCCAGCAGTTTTCATGCAGGACAACACCCCATGTCTGTCACACAGCAAAATAGGTACATTGAAACTAAAAACGGAGTCCTGAACTAAACCTAATAGAAAACCTCTGGAAAATTCTTGGTGAAAAATTTATGGCCAAAAAACCGACAACAGTCATAGAACTGTGGAAGAGTCTGGAAGAAGAGTGAACCAAAACCCTAGCAGAACAGTGTGAGAGACCGCAGATGTGCTGAGGTCATTTAAAGCAATGGCCTGCACATTCACTACTGTTTACAGACTGCTGTAATCTTCAGAAAATTTAGTTGTAATCTTTCTCTGCAATACAGTCATTTCTGTTATAATTATGAGCATTATGTTCTTTGCAATATAAAGGGTTTATGTTCAAGTACTTTGACTATTTTGATTAAAAAAACTTTAAGTGGCATGTTGTAGCACTTACAAAAATCCTTTAAATGTTGATCAATGAAGATCACATTATTTCTGAAACAAAGCAAGTGTTCATACATTGTTCACTAATTTCCAGTGAATTTCCAACAAACATGCTTTTTACATGATAATTAATGACATATTTTCCCAGACCATCTTAAAAATAAATCAATAAATAAATAAATAAATAAACCATAGGTTGTTAGCTACAAATATCAATTTCATGCTTGACCAAAGGAATAAAATGTAGATGTTGTAATTAGTTTCAGATCATCCAAAATTTAGATGGCATTTGTTTTCTTCAAATTTCAAACTTGATAACATCTTTAACAAATGTATAAATAATACCCATAATTAAAACTGGCTTCACCTCAAAGTATCTTCAAAGAATGAGCAGTAATATCAGTGTGTATAGAACTCCACCAGCAACTGAATCCTCTGGGAGATTATCACACTCTGGGTTAGACCTGCTTTCACCTTATTTTCTAGAACATCCTGCAATTCTTCCCTCTCACTTTATCTCCCTCTCCTCTATCTGCCTCCTGTCTCCCTGACCTCCTTGGTGCCTTGACATAAATCACAAAGAAAACTAACTGGGATCTGACATTTTCACTTGGGAAGATAAACTTAAACAACATCCTAAAGACAAAAAATTGAGACAGAGTCAGTAAAAGCCATATGAAATCATCAAAATTAAATTAGGCTATCCAGTGGCAGGATTTTCAGGCTGGCTCACTAAATTATGGGACCTGAAATGAAATACTTTATGCAATTAGGCCTGTCACAGTAATCCTAATTCCATTGAATCAGTTATTAGACGCCACTCTATTATTTTACTGCATGCACAGTAGGGATGCTGAAAGTGGCAAAAAAAATACTCAGGTTGGAACTCAGATTTGCAGAAAAAGAGGTATTTGCATCGCAAGGTTCAAAATTAATGCCACCAGAAAAGGTTTAAAATGATAATTGCATTTTGGAAAAGACATCCAACTTGGAATTTTGTTAAATTAAATTGAATTTGGCTCTCTAACATGGAGTTTTTATTTTGTTGTTTCCCCCCCTCAAATCATGCTAGTAGGGAAATTAAAGATGCTAAATTGCCCCCTGATGCAAATGTGTGTGTGAACGTGTATGCATATGTTCTGTGATGACTAGCGACCTCTCCAAGGTATTTTATCTCTGTATGCCTTATGAGTGCTTAGAAAATGAACCTATATATTTATCATGCTAGGTGCTCACTCACAAATCTTGCCATGTACAAATCCCATTTCATGGTGTTTAACTAATATCACTTGCAAGGTCACAAATGTATAGTTATAAATGTATATGTATAGTTAGAAATATATAGTTATATAAAATAATAATAAAAAACACAGTTTGAAACACACAAGTAAGTGAACCAGCGAAACAATGTGAATGTCGGCCACAATTGTGTGTCTGACTAATAATAAGCATGCAACCCTACTCTGTGTGTTTCCCTGCCCTACATTCTGTTAGTACAGGGTTAGGCTTCAGCACCGAGCACTGTTCAGGAAAAGTAGATAAGATAATAAATAATGATTAAATTATTGATGAGGCACGGTGGCTTAGTGGTTAGCACGTTCGCCTCCCAGCGCTAGGGATTCCCAGTTCGATTCCCCATCTGGGTGGAGTTTCCATGTTCTCCCCGTGTCTGCGTGGGTTTTCTCCGGGTTCTCCGGTTTCCCACAGTCCAAAAACATGGAACAAGTTAATTGAATTCTCAAAAAATTGCCCCCTATAGAGTGTGTCTGTGTGAGTGAGTGTGTGCCCAGCGATGGATTTGCGCCCTGTCCTGGGTCTGTCTGCCCAGCGCCCAGGACGTTCTCCCCTGGATGAGCATGGGGAACCCCACCGTGACCCTAATAGAGGATAAGCGGAAGATAATGAATGAATGAATGAAAAAATTATTGATGATCATTCATTAATAATTAATCACTACTTACTCAATTATTGTTATTACCTACAATTAAACAATAGAAATATTTGCTTTTAAAATATACAGTGGGGCGAAAGTTTGGGCAGCCTTGTTAATTTTACTTATTTACCTTTATAAATCATTTGTTGTTTGGATAAAAAAATTCAATTAAATATATCATATAGGGGACAAACACAGTGATATTTTAGAAGTGAAATGAAGTTTATATGATTTACAGAATGTGTGCAATAATTGGTGCGTGTGCAATAATTAAAATAAAATTAGGCAGGTGCATAAATTTGGGCACTGTTGTCATTTTATTGATTTCAAAACCTTTAGAATTAATTACTGGAACTCAAATTTGGTTTGGTAAGTTTAGTGACCCTTGACCTCCATACACAGGTGACTCCAATTATGTGAAAGGGTATTTAAGGGGGGCAATTGTAAGTTTTTCTCCTCTTTGCACCTTGGATGAAGAGTCTTAAAACAACTTTCAAATGACCTGAAAACAAAGATTGTTCACCGTCATGGTTAAGAAGAAGGATACAGAAAGCTATCTCAGAGATTTCAGCTTTCAGTCTCCACTGTGAGAAACATTGTGAGAAAATGGAAGACCACAGGCACAGTTCAAGTCAAGGCTCGAAGTGGCAGACCAAGAAAAATCTTAGATAAACAGAAGCAAAGGATGTTGAGAACAGTCAGAGTCAACCCACAGATCAGCACCAAAGACCACCAAACATCATTTTGCTGCTGATGGAGTGTGCATCGTTCAATTATTCGGCGCACTTTACACATGGAGATGCTGTTTGGGAGAGTGATGCAGAGAAAGCCTTTTCTCCGCCCACATCACAAACAAAGCCGCTTGAGGTACCTACAGTCAAATTTGGTGGAGGTTCCATCATGCTGTGGGGCTGTGTGTCCAGTACAGGGACTGGGAATCTTGTTAAAGTTGAGGGCCGCTTGGATTCCAATCAATATCAGCAGATTCTGGAGACCAATGTCCAGGAATCAGTCACAAAGCTGAAGTTGCGCTGGGGCTCGATCTTCCAACAAGACAACGAACCTAAACACTGCTCCAAATCGACTAAGGCATTCAGGCAGTGGAACAAGTACAATGTTCTGGAATGCCCATCTCAGTCCCCAGACCTGAACATTATTGAAAATCTGTGGTGTCACCTAAAGAGAGCTGTCCGTGCTCGGAAACCATCAAACCTGAATGAACTACAGATGTTTTGTAAAGAAGAATGGTCTAAAATACCTTCAGCCACAATCCAGACTCTCATTAGAAGCTATTGGCATCATTTACAGGCTGTTATTTCTGCGAAAGGAGGATCTACTAAATATTGAGTTATGTTTTTTTTTTGGTGCCCAAATTTATGCACCTGCATAATTTTGTTTAACCAATTATTGCACACTTTCGGTAAATCAAATAAACTTAATTTCACTTCTCAAATATCACTGTGTTTGTCCCCTTTATAATATATTTCACTGATTTTTATCCAAACAACCAATAAATTATAAAGGTAAATCAGGAAAATTAACAAGGCTGCCCAAACTTTTGCACCCCACTGTAAGTTTCTCTAACTTTTAAAACTGAATAATGTACTGTATAAATGAAAAAATCAAGTATCAACAGTGGTCTAAAGTGTTGGTAAAATTAGTAAAGAATGTATGGCAAGTGTTTTACAGTGGATTATCAATCATGTAGTACAAGAATAAAAGGAATTAAATTAGAACAGCTTTCCAGCTTATAACCAAACCAATTATTTTAACCCGTTTCAAACACAAATTAAAGTGTTAAGTTGAGACATCACTGGTAAATGCATTTAACTGAAAAAGCCACAGCTAGTCCAGTCCTTTCAGACTGTGTATAAAGTGCAGTGTAGCACAGATAATAAAGTAAACCACTTGAGATATTGGGGGACACAGAACACTTTTTTGCTGAGTTGATATCCTTCACCAGAACTCTGATTCACTGTCAGATGAACACAGCTATTGGCATTAAACAGTCGAGTAGAAGACACACGTCAAATCCACTTAGAGGAGCTTACTTTGACAGCTTCAGCAGCAGCTCACTTCACATTGATAGCCTATGTGTGTGTGTGTGCCTGTGTGTGTGTGTATGGTACTAGAATTCTGGTTTCAAAGCAAGAACTGCAGTATATTATCAGTAGACATACGGTTACTATATAAGACAGTATGCAATAAAAATATATGTATAGCTTTATATATATATATATATATATATATATATATATATATATATAGGCGGCATGGTGGCTAGCACGTTCACCTCTCAGCACTAGGGATTCCCGGTTCAAATCCCAATCTGGATGGAGTTTCCATGTCCGCGTGGGTTTCCTCCGGGTTCTCTGGTTTGCTCCCACAGTCCAAAAACATGGATCAAGTCAATTGTATTCTCCAAAGGGGGGGGGGGGGGGGGGGGGGGGGGGGGGGGGGGGGGGGGGGGGGGGGGGGGGGGGGGGGGGGGGGGGGGGGGGGGGGGGGGGGGGGGGGGGGGGGGGGCACAGTCAGTACCCACCACAACACATTCCTTGTGTGTATAACACTTGGCCATTAAACCTGATTCGTACAGCATATGGGCTAGCAGCCATGCGAAAGGCAAGGTGTTTTGCCATCTAAGTGACATCTGTATGGCCAGGAAAGAGATCTATTGCTACAACCCCATGTTTCTGATAGGACATGTAAGTCTGGCTTCAAACATGAAGGACACACCAGCCCAATTGCTCAGGACATCTCACAGATCTTCGAGTGTAAAAATACCTATTGTGCCTCCATTAGTGCTAGACAGGGCTGCAACTAACAATTATTTTGATAATCGATTAATCAGTCGATTATTTTTTCGATTAATCGATGAATCGGATAAAAAATAATCAATAAATGTCTTCATTAAATAGGTCAATAAATGTCTGGTTTTATTTACAGAATTAGTTTAAGGTATGTTAGTAACCCAAAAATCAATTAAATACAAATCTCACACACACTGGCACATCATGTAGCATAGTGTGTATAAAAAAATACAAAATTACACAAATTTGAGTATCTCTAATATGTTACCTCATCCCTGTCTAAATGCAACTAATCGTAACTCACTCCCATAGAGTGCAGTTTCTTCACTCATAATTTGTCGGAAAATTAAAACGTGAAGCTTGATCATTAATTACCACCATTATGTACAAGCTGTATGTTTTTATAAAGCACAGTTAAAGACTGCTTAAGATAATTAAAATAAAAAACAAAAATTAACATACATTCTCTATAATGTCTTTATCCAGTTAACAACAAATAAGAGCATGAACCATGCTATGCCAGTTCTCATAGTGTGAGTGCACCATTACATTTATTCACTTCAAAACTAAAGAAACTCGGGATATTGTAGTGATTTACTCTGCTGTTGAGCTCATTCGTTTTCATCGGTGAATCCAACATGTTCAGTTTCAGGTGGTGTATCATCCCCATGGTGCTCCGTGCAGGTCAAATAATTTTCGCAGAGCTTGCAGGTTACACGCTCTTTAGTTGTGTGAAGCGTAAAGTGCTCTGAAACTTTTGATGATTTAAGCCAAAGCTTTTTTTCTGCGTCGGTTATGTTTCATTTGTAGATTTTATTTTATTATTTAAACTTCCACCTCCGCTTCGCCTCATTCTGTTCAACCCGTTTTGTTTTTTTTTTTGTTTTTTTTTCAGCGTTGTTGAAACTTAAGTGTAAATTGTGCTACACAACGAATCTGTAATAAAATTCGTTTCGATTTTTATTGATTTTATTGATTTGTTGTTGTAGATCTAGTGCTAACCTGTGGAAAAAAAAAAAAAACAAAAAAAATATTTGTCCCTCTATTTGTGTTATCAACAACATGTGTTATGTTTTAAAAAATGACTGACATTTAAGGAACACCAAACGTAACTGGAAAATAACAGCATCAACAACATAACTGGGAGTTTTTTTCTTTCCAGTGTCACTTCAACTTGCTCTTTGGGGGTGTTATGGCAACACTGTAAAGCTGCTTTGTGACAACGTACTATTGTAAAAACTGATATATAAATACATTACTTGAACTAGAAAATTTGAGGCAAATACATATGTATTTATATTGTCTGATTATAAAAATTCACATTGCCTAATACCATTACAACATTTTAGTAATTTATAATGATTTTAGCAAAGACAAATGCATGGTGCCATGGTGTAATTTGTTAACGTAGGTGTTTTTGTCAGATCTAGTAAAATGCATTTTAAAGATACTAATATATCTTGAAAACAGATATGTGGAATAAAAGGAGAGAGCAGGACTAGTGCCAGATAACATGTCATGGAAGGCATTGTATAAGAACACATCACCATAGAGAAAAAAAATAATTATAAGCTTAGTTTAAAAGCAAAAAGAGGAAGGAAAGTTGTAATAGCAGCTTGACAGATAAAAACTGAGACAATGCTTCAGTAGAATGCAGAGGTGTAGAGAATAACCTGAAGAGAATTATGTTAGATGAATATTGGTCATGTTGAATTTCTGCTTGGAGCTACCTATAATGTCCTATCAAAACCAGCAACTGCAAATGGGTGGGAAATCTTATTGTAAATTGTGTGGAGGAAATAGAACGGAAAAGCACAATATATTAGGATTTAAAGTAAGGTGTTCCATTTGGCTACTTAGCAAAAACCGATAATATCCCCAAAAGCTTGCTTTTATGAATGCCGCTCTGGTCTCAAATAAAATAAACATTTCTTTAATCACAAATCACTTTACAAAACACATACATTTAAATGCAACAAGTCATCAATAAACATATTCATGAAATGAAATGTAAATACAAAGAAATATGTATTTTATTGTAGCTTAATGTAAGTTAATTTAAGCAGGCCAAACAAACTACTACTAATAGCCTGATACTGTGCTAGAAAATTGTTTTATGATCAATGCAGATATGTTTGATAAATAAAGCTGAGACACCATTTACCTACCAGCAACAAATTCATCCGCTGTTTGACATGTCTTAATTTCTACGCAATATTAAGCATCATTTTGATTTACATCTTAACCAAAATGTACAAACATAAACTAGTATACTGTCTTAACCAGTTAAGAATAGTTATGGTAAGTTTTTGGCATGGAATGCCACTGAAAAACAGATGAACAGATTGCTTTCATGAATTCCTCTATGGTCTAAGAGAGGAAGTAAAAGCTACCATGGCTAATCACCGCCCAACCAGCGCTACACTGCCATCTACAGCAGCACCGGAAAACAGCAGGCAGTCTTGTATTAGAAAGGCTTATTGTAAAGAATATAAAATGGAAATTAAACAATAGATAAAAAAAGAAATGAACATATTAACATGAATTTGACCACCCTTTAGGGGTATATCACTTTACCAATGAAATTAGCAGTAAGACAATAAAATGTGCATGTGGGATAGAATACTGGATAATAAAGATGGGCATGAAAATCAATTAGTAAAGCCAGAGACTGAAAACTAGAAAATATATTTTTTACATTTTCCATACATTCCACATTTGTAACAGCTGCAATTTAAGAAAGAATACTTGCAGAAAAATTCATGCTTCCATAACCCCAAGATTGGATCATTGTATTGCATTTCTTACAGGAAATTCCAAAAAATCCTTTCATAAATTCCAAGTAGGTCAAACTGCAATAGGTAAAGTTTTAACTATAACAATAACTTACTTTTTCATACTGACTGCAACCCTAGCTTGCCCATGCCAGCCACCTGTGACCCCAGTACACCTGTGCCAGCCACCTGCTACCCCAGCACGTCTGGGAACGATTCACTTCTGCCCAGCATGCCTCAGGACATCTTGTCTTCATCCAGTGCACTTAGAACCACATAAGGCACTCCAGAAACTGCTGTCATCCCTGAGTTTCCACCTTTCTTAAGATTGTTCTTGCAAAGGACCCTTTACCCCGACCAGAGAACCGGTTGATGTCTGATGTTTGGGTTTTCCTTTTGGTGGGGAGTATTCTGGTTACTTTTCATTGTGTGGACCCAGCCAATGACATTTTGCCCTAAACCATTTGATGTTTTTTAAGCTCTTTTGAAGCCATACTGAAGGGGGCATACCATGACATTTATGCTGAAGGGTGCCCATCTTATTCACTTTCCTTTTTGTCTGTTTGTCATTTTTCCACCTTTTTTGCTTTTTCCTGTCATATCTGTATTTATCATTTATCCACGTTTTTTTGTTGTTGTTATTTTTCAGTGATTTTATTTAATTCAGTTTTTCTTTTGCCTGCGTACATCACTGTAATGACAACTTTAGAGCACAGATATAATCACTAGAATCACACACAGACACACACACACACACACACACACACACAACTTTGTCAGCAAGGGTTTTCCAGAGGTTTTCTATTGGTTAAGATCAGGACTCTGGGTTGGCCATTTTATTGGTTCAATGTTTTCTGTTTTAAGAACTGCTTTACTTTGCCAGCTGATTGAGTGATCAATGCATGGAAGGAACCATGTGTTGTTGAAGGTTCTAATACACACTTACATTCACTCTGCCATGCAGCTGTATGAAAGGTTCAGCTCCTGCTGCTGAAAACATTATCCAAACCTTTGCTGAGAAGCATGTGTGTTGTGTCAATACTGAACCCAAAGTGTGTAAAGAAGTCAGTGAAAGGTGGAGGAGGAAGTGTCATGGTTTGGGGAATATTTTCCACTCAAGGATAGCTTTTGAGAAATCTGTGATTCGCAGGAACAGTGTTTAAAAAATAACGGATAATGTCCCCAACACCATGACACATGTGCACGTTTGCTGCACAGCAGTTGGACAAGTCTATAGAATACTGGGAAAATATAGTGTGGTCAGATAAGACCTACAACTCATTGATTGCCATAGCACACACAATGTTTGGAGGAGAGACCATATCCTCAAAAACACCAACAGTAAGTCTGGAGGTGTGAACATCATATCAAGTGGCCCCCAGAAGCTTTAAGATCTAAAAAATGAATAAAGTATGCACCTATTTTCAACATCCAGATGGCATCGTTATTACTAACAGGCTTTGCAATCATTATTAAATTAATGTGTGTTAAATACATAGTATATATAATTTTGTCATTCCACTTTATTACGCATGACCTACATTTTTGGAATTATTTATTTTATGTGTGCATTGCATGGGTTGTTACTTACATCTGATAAAAAGGTATTTCCAATAGCAAAATCAGGAATATATTTACAAAAAATATGTTAAATCATTTAATAGTTATTTTACCCTTTATATATATACCTGTCAGCACTGCCAAGTCACTTAGGATGGAAGGATGGGTTCCCCACTGAGCTCTGTTACTTAAAAGTTTTTTTTTTTTTTTTTTTCTTGTCACTGTTGCTTCAGCTTGCTCTTTGAGGTATTGGACGTAAAAAAATGTGGAATTGCTTAGAAACAAAGTTCTATATAGTAAAAACCAGCATATAAATAAAGAACCTTAAGCCTAGTGCGTTACACTAATTACATTAAGGCCCAATACGTTCTTGTACACAGAGAACAAACAATTTTAACAGTTAATTTTAAGATGCATTTGATGCACCTTTTGGAAGAAAAGCCATGGTTTACAGTTTTATTAGGTAAGGTGAAACAAATATAATGCCAGTGTTAATAACTGCAGGGGGATTTGTTAGGAAGTCCTTCACATCCGTGTAGGTTTATTTGGGATTTAGAGGTTGTGCACTTAGGGTGGTCATAAAGAAGTTGTCAGATGTACCTGAAAAGGCTAGTCTATTTGTTGTCGATAAGGAGAGCATAAGCTGGATGGAAAGGTGCAGCAGGTGATTAAGTCTGCAGGTAAAGCATACTTGGAAAAAAAACTTAAAAACAACTTCATCTGTTGATGTAGTGCACTAATCAAATAGAACAGTTGTCAATGGGCATGTATCTACTGTGCCAGTGGGGCTATGCCAGGAAGGGTAATGCACATATGATGAGATGATGGTCTGTGATGTGAACTTGGATTGAGGGTGTGTTATGCCAGACATTACCTTTAAGCATTTTAGAGAAGTGGTGGGTATAAAATACAGTAAAATACTGTGGTACACTTTGCCAACACGTTTGCATAGATAGAGAATCATAACTAGCAGAATCTGTAAGTGATGAAGGATTTAATGAACATAACAACACAGCTGACAAATGTAACTTAAAATGAATCAAGCAAGATACAATGGGAAAGAGGAGGACTTAAATACACAAAGAAACAACCACTGACAAACTGGATTAACAATAAATAATTAAATAAAACAAGCAATATTGTGGTGATGATAAGATGTATGGAAGACTGTGCAAATATTCTTAGATTGGACTGTGATGGCCAATCTAGTAAAATGTGAAAATGATGACTTATGCTCTTTGAAACAGTCTTGAACAGAATATGCCCGTACCAGAAAAGAAAAAAAGGATTGATAACATAATTCTTTAGGCACATAATAATGCTGAAATCAATCTATCTATCTATCTATCTATCTATCTATCTATCTACATAGATACATTTAAATAGACAGATAGACAGATAGATAGAGAGACAGACAGAAATACTGATGCATGTGTATGCATTCATAGTCGCTTTCAACATAAAAATATATCAAATGACTTAACACGTATAGAACATTGAAGGTCAGGTATGTCATCAGACCTGCTCATGCATACAGATAAGTTGTAGGACTTGCTAAAGTATATAAATAAAATTTAAAATGAAGTACATGAAAGGAAAATTTTGCAGCTTTCTAATTCACTTTACATTTATCCCCAAATCTGCAAACTGATATTGACGTTAATTTCAATGTACATTTGGGGGAAGAAATATGATTAATTTGCTTTTATTCATGCTATTAATCTTTACATTATGTTATTTAACATTCCTAATTTATTACAAATGTGGTTAAAATTATTAATGAATTATTAATTTAATTGATTTAATATAATATTGCATATGATTTATAGTTGTGAACACAAATTGACCAAGATGTTAAGGTTTTATGTTTTGAATTGTTTACTCATCAAATTATCTGTAACCTAGCATACAGTAATAGATAGATGAAATAAAAATATTAGTAGATTTGTCTTGGATTATTTAACAACACTGATTAAAGTAATGCACTTCAGCTAAACTGAGACCGCACAGTGTTTGTTATATTCAAGTTTTCTTTACTTACTTAAAAATAATGAATAAACTGTATTTTTGCTATTTGGGTTTTAACTAATTTTATAAACATATAAGACACATGAAGTTAGCTGTGCAGAATAATTTTCGAATTAAAAACTGTGACCTGTCTGTTTAGAAATAACTTCACACATTTCTGCCAGATCATACTTATGAGGAAATAAACAAAATTTTCTCAAAGCTTGAACTAGTCTCCATAAAATGCACACACAGCTAAAAAGCACAAACAGATGCATTTAATCACACATTAAACAATAAAAGACACCAATGCCCCAGGCACCCAAGTACAAACACTGACTCATGCACAGAGTGCAATGAAGCCAAGTAGCCAAACCTCAAACAGAGAATATAGAGACAGGCTGAGGGTGATTGGACTGGAACAAGTCTGTCCAAACAACATAGAGTACAGCCAACTCAGCTTCAAGGACAGAACACAAAGAAAGAAGAGTGCTCGGGGAGATGTATCATGTGGTGAACAATATGTGGTGAAATTGAATGCAGATGCTTTTACTGCTTTATATTTGATATTCAGATTAAGATTCAATAACAGGATCGATATTACATAAATTTGATCTGCAGTCCAGCAAGTGGTGCATAACCATACCCAATGTTGCTCACATACCAGACTAGAATGAATACATCTTTAGATTGCATTACTTTGCATAACGACCATTATATTAAGCCAGGAGGTTGACAGCAGTATAATATAAATGTAACTATGCATACACAGATACACACTCTAAACAGGGCAATTTTGAGAACTCAATTAACTTGATCCATGTTTTTGGACTGTGGGAGGAAACCGGAGAACCCGGAGGAAACCCACGCAGACACGGGGAGAACATGGAAACTCCACCCAGATGGGGATTCGAACCGGGAATCCCTAGCGCTGAGAGGCGAACGTGCTAACCACTAAGCCACCGTGCTCTGCTTATATATATATATATATTCATTCATTCATTATCTCCCGCTTTATCCTCTATTAGGGTCGCGGTGGGGTTCCCCATGCCCATCCAGGGGAGAACGTTTCGGGCGCTGGGCAGATAGACCCAGGACAGGGCGCCAATCCATCGCTGGGCATATACATATATAAATATATAAGTGTAATGACAATTTGTTCATTAATGTAAAATCAACATTAATAGGATTCCGGGAACTTGCATTGAATAATAGTTAATAAAATGTATTAAAACAAACATGACAAATGTAATATGAAATTCATTAAGGCACTTGCACATCCTACATACGACGTGTAGCCTGAAACAATCCTTTAGATGGCACTTCTCATATCATACCTTCCTCAGACATATGGGTTTCTAAATCTCATACAACTTTTTACCAAATAAAACAGATTGGCGTCATTTGTTTGCATTCTGAAACAGTAGTATTATAAATTTTCATGCAACAGCTCATGTTTATGAGTCCTTTTGCAAATTATTACCATTTTTTTTTTATTTTCACTGTTGAGGCTGGCCATAAATTCACAAACATCTAAAACAAAGACTTTTAATCTCAATATTACACAGCTTGACAATCTTCATGACACATCATGGTTAATGTACTTGGTGTGCTTACAGTTCTACACAATTGCATTGCAAAAAAAACGATAAAAGCATTTTCTTTTCATTTTCTTTATCACATCTAGTGTAGAGTTTAATTGCTTAATCTGAATGAAGCACTAACAGTAGCATTGCACAAGCTGCTTACATTTACTACTACTACTACTACTAATTTGGAAATGATTCATCTAGTTTCAACTACTATAATGTAGTCAGATTTATTCCATGCCAAAACAGGTCAATTTTTTTTACTTGATTCTGGTAAGGCCAAAACCACTTTATTAAGTTTACCTGATAATTAAGTATTTCCTTCATGCTTAACAACTGGGATATTGTTCTTTGGATTAACATGCATTAACTTTTCCTCCTTATCATGGTATATACATAAACCATGTTTTTTATAACAGTTTTCTTTTTAATGCTTTAACATATAATTTTACAATTCCCACATCTAAATATGATTAAGCAGATGGTCGTTCCAACCAAAATGAGATCTCGTGAAATCCAAAACACTGAGCAGTTTGTTCACATACTGCATGTTTCACCTTATCAGTGGCAACCATTCATTCAAGGTAAAAACAATGCATTTAGCCAAGTATGTTTAAATCACTAAAATTAAAGAGTTCAGTCACACATTTTGTCCTGCTAGGACTACCCAATTCAACTACTAAAGCTTTTTGTGCAGAACTGATACCATCTGGAAGCAAAAACACTTCAGTTGTGAAGTCATGTTAAACTGTATTATGTGATATTGATGATATACAGTCATTGCAGTCCTACAAAAACTTAAAACAAGCAAAAAAATAAAATTTAATATAATTAAATTATTTCATTTAACTTTTTTTAAATATATTTTTGTTTCCAATGTTATGCTTAATTTCCTTTATGTACAAATGTATATATTCACCAAAGTTTAAGATTTTTGCCTTTATTATTTCTTATTTTCTCAGTAATTTGTCGATAGAAATGTTTTTCTGTATCTGTATAATGTCACTTTTACTGGATTTAAATCTTGCCAAGATACATTGTGGATATAACTTAAGTCTATTATAAATGTTAGCTTTGTAAATCATGTATGAACACTTAAACCCACCTCAACTAGATGGTACATACCTTGTTTTGAATGAATATTTGTTTAAATCTGAATTTGGAAGCACATTAAAAAGCAAATACGAGCCATCATAATTTCTTTGAAGAGGGTTTGTCTTACCAAGGATTCACAAAACTCTATATGAGACAGTGGATTTAAAAATGGGGCAAAGACAGCAGACCTGCCAGTCAAAATATATATTGAATCTAAGCTGAACATATGTGAAGAAAAAAAAAAGAGTAAAGAAAAGAGAGAAGAAAATGGTCAATTCTGAGATGAAACTCTAGCCTTGGCTTAGATTTCAGGCCCAGACTGACAGGGTGAATCAGGGAGACAGCTCTTGAGAAGAGGAAGAGTGTGTATGAGTGTGTGTGTGTGTGTGTGTGTGTGTGTGTGTGTGTGTGTGTGTGTGTGTGTGAGTGAGTGAGAGAGTGTGAGAGAGAGAGAGAGAACAAGGGAGAGAGAAAGTAGAAGAGTATAAGAAGAATGTGCACTAGGCCATTCAAGAGCATTCTGTTTGTACTCAGAACTCTCAAAGAGCATGTCATGGATGATGCCATATCCTGACATGATGATGGCTTTTCTGTTTGAGCCACAGGCTATGGTTTTGAGGTAATATACCATAGCCCCGAGATTTAAGAAATTATCAACAGATCTATAGTATATAACTTATAATTAATAATTAAATTTATAATTTATAATTAAAAATGCTCAATTCCAAACATGTTGCATGCATAATGTTTTTTTATTTACCTTGGCCTTGTTTTTAGAGACAGGTGAAAAATGTTGCGATTACATTCAGACTATATTATTCTTTGCTCCACTAGAAATAAATATGGATGTATGTGCATAAGTGTGTGTATGTGTGTGTGTGTGTGTGTGTACGGTGAGTGAATCCAAGCCTCATGGCACCTCTTGAGCAACATATGCTCTTGATTCTAGTCAATCATTCTCTCCTCAGGAAGCTAATAGTGAAGGTGAGGTGAGAATGGAGTCACAGAGTAGATGAAGGGAGAGGAAAAAATAAATCGCTTTTGGACTTGCAGAAATTGGTTATTTCAGCCACACCCTCTACTACTAAGAAGTCCATATCTTCGTGCTCACTGAAGAAAACACTGGGCCATGATGACCCTCATTTACTTGCATAGGATGTCACATTTTCAGGACCTTAAATTGTCACGTATCTTTACTTTAAAAGCAGTACTGCTCTGAGTGTAAATGTGTTTACATTTTTTGTCATGTGGGGATTTCACTGATATGAAACAATATATTATCTTTTCTCAACACAAACTTGATCAAGGCCATATTTTACATATTTTTTACCTGGCAATAGCGTATCTTCTACATGGAATAAACTGCAGCAATTTTAACTAACAGTTTAAAAAAATGGAAATTTATCTGGTAGCAGGTGAGGCCATCAACATTAAGTATCAAAGCAGCAACATGGCATGCGTGTGGATTAGTGTCCAGTTTATGGATGATCTGTAGATATTCTGAGGTTTATATTGATATTTTGGAAAGGCACATTGCAAGGAGCGTTGCAGCAGATTAGTGCCATACCTCATACTGCATGGCCTATTGTGTGTGTGTGTGTTAGTGTTTGTGTGTTTAACTGTCATCTAAGCAGTCCTGGTTTCTATTTAATAAAACCACAAGAAATATATCAATAACCTTAAAAGGTGAAGAGTTAAATACTTTTGTATTTATATTGTATTTTATTTGTATTTATATACATATATGTATATAAATATAATATGGGGGGGGGGGGGGGGGGGGGGGGGGGGGGGGGGGGGGGGGGGGGGGGGGGGGGGGGGGGGGGGGGGGGGGGGGGGGGGGGGGGGGGGGGGGGGGGGGGGCACACACACACACACACACACACACCAGCTTTGATAGATTTATAGCAGTGATAGATTTTGAAGTGTAAATGTAAAATGTGTGAGACCCCTAATTTCACCTATTGGGTTTAGTGCTATCAGCCCACACCACAACTTGCAGCTATCATTGACACAAACACACACACATGCACAAAGAGAGAGAGAGAGAATATTTTGATTGTACTGCTTCTGCCTGCAATTTTTAAATGATTACTAGTTTATAGTTCTTTTCACAAATATTGACACATATGCTAAATGTATAGCATGAGATATTAAATAATATTTTATTAGGAACTCATGCTTAGTGTAAGTGTAAAAGAATTGATGAAAAGATAATGATGGAGCCCTGAGACCAAAACCTGAGACCAGACAGTAGCACAAATTCCTTGCTGTTGTTGTGGACGGCTATAGTTGTTTTTAATCAACACAACACTAACGCAAATGAATAAACATAAGGTTATAACAAAGGATTAAACAATAATTATACAAATGTATTTAAACACACATTTAAAATATTACCATAGATTTAGTCTTTTTGAAAAGATTATGAATAATCAGCAACAAATACTAAACTTTGTTGTGCCTTTTACATATAATATTACTTTATTTTACTTTACACAGATAAATAACATTATAACAAAATGACTTTTTGCATGATAGTTAACCACATTTTAGTTTTAGAGGTGTTGCTAGTACCTTAATGATGTAGTTAGTATACTGATTCTCTTGTAAATGTATGACCATTGCACAACCACAGACCCATTTGTGGTTAATAAAGAATTCTGGTCATATTTATACATTGTTTATTTTTTGAACCACTACATTTGGTATTTATTAAAAACTAACTGTGCTTTTTTTGAGGCAGATTGAAAACCATTGACATTACTTGTTTCTGCAAGACACTTACTGCCAACCATATGCATTTTTTTTGCCATAATTAACAGTAACATGACATTATTTATGTGCAAACAAGCTATAGTCCACATATCCCCTGGCTCACTAATGAAAAAATTAACTAAGCAATTGAATGTGGCAGTATTCACACTGTGAGCAAAGACGTTTTAAGCATTGATTATGTAAAGTAACTGGTAAGCTTCAGGATGTAGGAATGATCTTTCATCTGTTGCCATGTCTTCTCCAGTCTCATTAAGCATTAGAATAGTCTTAGAGTTGTATGCACAAAGAAAGCTGCACAAATTAAAGTGCAAGCAATTATATAAAAACGATTTAAGTTTTGAAATGAGATTTATATTAGTATAATTGTAACAAATAAACATATTTAGGAAAAATGCAAGTCATCCTATTTAATACTTGCTAGGAAGCAATATGTGTGCCGGAAGCTCTCACTTAAAAACAGGATCAATTTTGATACTTTAAGTGTAGACAGTTTACTGTTTTGTTTAACAATGAACAAAACAGTATATTACCACAAGGATCACTCCATCCATTATCTTCCGCTTTATCCTCGGAAGGATCCCCAATGCCCATTCAGGGGAGAATGTGTTTCGGGCACTGGGCAGATACACCCAGGAAAAGGCGCCAATCTATCGCTGGGCACACACTCACTCACACAGACACACAGACACACACACACACACACACACTCTATATAGCGTAATTTGGATAATTCAATTGACCTTTATCCTTGTTTTTGGACTGTGGGAGGAAACCGGAGAACCCAGAGGACACCCACGCAGACACGGGGAGAACATGGAAACTCCACCCAGATTGGGATTTGAACCGGGAATCCCTAGTGCTGAAAGGTGAACGTGCTAACCACTAAGCCACCGCCTTACCACAAGTATCATTATATGTAATGTGTATGTAATGTAAAGTAAAGTTTACCCATCAATGTTTGCATAAATGTTGTAGCATGTTACATACACATCATACATGTATTGTTTTACACAGCTAAAAAACCTACATGATCCTTTTTAACTAGAATACATTTTACACTAGTATACCCACAAATGTAGTTAGAAGATCTTTAATTATGTAAATGACTTGGGTAATCACAACATCAGATAAGTGAAAATACAGAAAATTAGGTAAAGTGAATATAAATTCCATCCATCGATTATCTTCCGCTTTATCCTATATTAGGGTCGCGTGGGGGTTTCCCATGCCCATACAGGGGAGAACGTTTCAGGCGCTGGGCAGATACACCCAGGACAGGGCGGCAATCTATCGCTGGGCATGAATTTAAATTGCACATTTAAAACAAAAGTACTTTACAATAATGAGTACCAAAACACACAAAAAATACTAAAAATATTAGTAGAGTTTTTCAATCTACTAATGAAGCCCATTACTGTATTCAGTCCTCATTATGTCCCGGCATGTAACAGTATCTTTGATTTTGTTTTAATCAGTTGAAATATTTCTTATTAACATATAGTGTAGTACAAAAGACAACAGATTCAATATATATTAATTTTTAACAATATAAAAATTCATTAATTTATTATTCTCTGCTTAATTCTTTAGGTAGGTCAAAGGGAGGTTTCCCATGCCTATCCAGGGGAGAACATTTTAGGCACTTGGCAGATACACTCAGGACAGGGCATCAATCAATCTCTGTGCACACTCATTCACACAGCCACACACACAAACAGTATCTATATGGGGTAATTCAGAGTTTTCAATTCACCTTAAATTCATATTTTTGGACTGTGCGAGACCGGAAACTGGAAAGCCTGGAGGAAACCCACACGGACATGGGGAGAACATAAACACTCTACTTACATTGGAATTGGAACCTGGAATCTCCAGCGCTGAGAGACAAACGTGCTAACCACTAAGTCACCGTGCCGTCCTTAATATAAAAATATATTTATGATTGTGATGCAGAATGAAATGTATCCATTTTCTTTTCTAAATTGAGTGGTCATTTATTGCTGAACAGTATACATGCATGTCATATGAAATTCCAAGTGTTATTTTTCACAATGTTTATAAAACTTTTTGTGAAAACTTGTGAATAAATGCGAAAGGATAAGGGAATGATAAAACATTACCAGTAGCTACTATGATGAAATATAAGGATTATCTAGCTAAAGCAGAAAGAAAATGAGAAGAAGAAGAAGGGACACTTCTTTCTCTGACCCTCTTTAAAGCCTGGGGCCCCTACGCACAAAGCCACTTTAGCTTACACACAGCCTTTTTGCTGCATCTCTGTGACTTCTACTGTCAAAGAATGGCAAACGCTCTTATGCCCTAGAGGGTATGTCTGCAATGAGTGAGAATTAACAAACGGCAGCAGCTATGGGTCAGAGTTGAAAAGCATGGCAATTGCAGACAGGGGAATGAGCACTGCCAGGCAGAATATATTACAGCAATATGTGAGTGGTGATTGTGCAAGTGTGTGCGAAACCAAAAAAAGAGAGCATGGAGACAGAATGAATAACATAGTCAGCACAGTTACAGAGAACTGAACTGAAATCAGCTGCAGTACCTTTACAGTTTTCAAACATGCATCATCCTCAACACAGATTGCTATATGGAAGATATGTGTTTAAGTTCAAGTTTATTCATGTATATAGCACTTTTTTTAACAAAAGTCCATTGGGTTAAAACAGCTTTACAGTGTTCTAAACCTGAACCCACAGGACACAGGATTAAAATCCTGTTATTCCTTGGATATTTATTTAGTGTTCGTCCATGAATTCTGCGCAGTCAACATCACGAAATTATGACTGCATATGACCTGACGTGATATGCTTCTTTATGTGAGATTTATGTATATAAAATAGACCTTAAATATTTAAATAAGGAGGGGAAAACAGTAGAGAAAGAAAATGAAATTTGAGTGAAAAAAGTGACAAGTATAGAAAAAAAAGAAGACGTATCCCCATGATTTTGGACAAGACTATTAAAGTAGGTGATCATCCAGCACCAAGGACCATCTGGCACTGAAATGCAGGTTATTAAGCAGTGTTTTATTTAACAGAGTCTTTACATGTAGTGAACAGCATTTCACACAGCCTTTCAGGTAAGAGCAATGCAAGAAAAAAAAGTTCCCCAGGGAAAAACATTCTGGTAAAAGTATATTGAAAGGTTTCCCTGATGTAAGTCGTAAACAATTTGATATAAAAACAAATAAATGCTTTGCTTGGACTTTAGGGTATATATGTCCCTGAGAAAGAAAAAAAGAGAGGAAGAAAAAATACATAAATACAGAAATAGAAAAGACCAAAAAAGTTTAGGGAACTGCATTTTGTCTCCAAATAGTGTTGATTTTTACAAATCCCTAACTAATTAGTAAGTAAATAAATTGTAAGCAATGAATGAAAAAGGAAACATAATAAATAAGCATTGAGTAAATAGTGCATAGAAGGTAAATGAACAGTGAATAAGAATCAAAAGAGCAATAAGTGGGCAGTGACATTAGAAGCATTAGAGTGAGCAATGAGGGAGCAGTGGCTAGAAATATGTGAGCAATAAGTCAGCAATGAATGAGCAGTGACTGAGCAGTGAGTAAGTAGTGAGTATGTATGAGTAGTGCGTGAATGTGAATTACAGTGGCTAAGCAGTAAATTATGGGCACAAGGCAGTGATACAGCACTAAGTGAGCAGTAAATGAGCAGTGGCTGAACTGTATGATTAATATGTGAGGAGTGAATGAGCAGTGATTCAGCAGTAAGTAAGCAGTGACTGAGGATTATATATTTTATTTTTGGTACTGGAAACTTGTGTTATCTTTGCCAGGTAGGTCTCCCTTAACAAAAATATTTTAATCTTTTTAAGGAGACTTCCTGGTTAAACAAATAAAAAGTACACACATATATATTAATCCTATATTAGGGCTGCGGTGGGGTTCCCCATGCTCATCATTTTGGGCGCTGGGCAGATACACCCAATGGCTGGCCACATTCATTTACACAGACACACACACAAACACACACTATATGGGACAATTTAGAGCTTATATTATATATAGGTTTTTTGTTTACATACATGATCCACAGGCTACTGACTATAAACACACCCTTGCCACTTTATTAGGTACACTTTACTATTTATTTTTTTAATAATCTTTGTCTACCATATTGGTGAAGGACCACTATAGAATAAGTGTAATTTGAAAGAAGGTATGAGTTGCAAGATAGTGAAAAACAGCTACCTCTATAATTCTATTAACACAAATATATTTTTTAAATGTAACACATTTAAAATAAATTTTAAAATGTAAGTGGCAAGCTGTTAGCCATAAACATTATTTTTTTGTTAAATGCACTTGTCTGTATTTAAAGTAATTAAAGAAACAATGCTGCTAGCCATGGCCTTCAAAGTCTAAAATGTCCAAGTGTGCATGTTAAACAATTGTGAATATGTAGAGAGTGTTGAGATGGCAATCTTTACAGCCTCGCAAACATAAGAATGGTATTCCAGCTCAAGAATTTTCTTCTGTAATCAGAAACAACCATGTGCATGGATTTTGATCGAGAAGCAGTTTTGTATAATGTACAAATTGGTACATAGGTTTTGAGTCAAAATGTGCTTACATATCACACAACCCAAGAAAACACACATATGCACTTTAGGGACTAATTAAATGCGATAGCAGTAAGTGAGCAATGAATGAACATTAATAGAGACTAAGCACTGAATGAGCACTAAATGAACAGTGAGCTATGACTAAGCATTGAATGAGCATTGGATGAGCAGTGAACAATGACCAAGCATTGCATGAGAACTAAGTGAATATATATGAATCTTAGAAACTACTGACACTTTACTAATGACTGTCACATTGACATAAATTTCCCATATGCGCTACTTTTTTGTAATTGATTACGTCAATGTAGTCGATGCCTTGCCCCAGCCCTACAGTATACTATATACTTAATCAAATATCATTACAGTGAAAATAACATGCCTTTTAATATGTTTGTTAGGAAATCTTTAGTAAATAGTTTTGCAATAGTAATAGTAGTAACTAGGGAATTGGTATTGATTTCGAACCTGTGAAATAATTATTTTTTAGGCACATTTTATATTTCTCTTTGTCTTCCTCTCACATGCTGTCTCTCGCTGATTCTTTCTGCTTATTGTATCTAATGTGGCAATACAGTGGTGATGCTTCCTTTATGTTTGAAGTTGTCTTTGCTATTGTAAGATTTTTGTGGTTTCTTTTTCTCTTTGATGTAAATCACACATACACATACATAGACACACATGCAGACCCACACAAAGATCCACCCCCCACAGACACACAATGAGAGAGGGGGGGCTGGTAGTGATTGTTCAACATTGTGTGAAGCAAATTTGACAAAAGCAAGTTTAGTGTCTAACACCTCTGTAATGTATTGTAACAAAAAGTCTGTAACATCATTAGTTCTTACACAGAGAGAGAATGAGATAGCAAGATGAAGGAATAAAACCCTTTGATGCATGCACAATAACACACATGCACAGACCTGTACTTTAAAACAGATAGCTAAATTATACAAACTGGACAGTAATTACAACTTAGATGCCTTGATTAAATTCTATAAATGGCTGAAAAGTTGTTAAGAGTTGTTAGCATTTTCACCTCACAGGGAATGTCCTATGTTCCAACTATGAGTATGGTGATATTTCTGTGTAGAGTTTACTGTGCAGCTTTTTCTCTGTGAACTTTGGTTTCTACTATTAAATACATACTAATTAAGTGAACTTGTATTTTACCAATAATTTGTGTTTGGTAAACGAGAAGAAACAGTGGTGACATGTCAGTTCCTGCCGTGCCACCAGGCCTGTCACCTATATCTACAATATTAATTACACCAGAGCAGCTGTTCAATTATTAACTCTGCCAATTTAGCGTGTCTGAATAATTTAGACATGGTGCTGTGAGAGAGAGAGGGAGAGAGAGAGAGAGTGAGCAAGAGAAAAAGTGATATCAATGGATACAGAGACTAGTTAACTTTATTCATCTTTGAAAACTATTTACATGGACAGCATGTTCACATATTTTGAGTTGTGAGACTGTCAGGACGATAAGAGCAATTTTTACCCAAAGCTATTTTAAGATGACCACAGTAATATGAGGTACTGCCACAGAGGATGAGAATTATGACCTTGTCATTTCCTTTATCTGGTAAAAATGTTACACTACAAAAAAATGTGTAATTTCTGAAAAAAAATTCCACCCACTTAACTGACGGTCTTTGCAAAAGCAAAGGTATGTTTCCTAAATAACAACTATATATTTCTTTCAAACATTGACTTATAAATGTAAATCTTTTAGGTTTTTTTGATCAACATTTTATTAATCTTTAGGTCAGGACTGTGTAAGATAAAATTATGTTTGTAATGCACTATTTAAGATACACTATCGTTAATACACTGTATAAGATTCAAAGTTTATTGTCATTATTCAAAGTCTTTAAATGTTATAATATAATTAAGCATATAACACTGACTGTGCTTTACGTAAAAATTTAAACATGTGGTAACACTTTTTTATATAAGCCAATATAAATATATAAAACAGGCTACTTTTCCAAAGTTTTTACAGCTAAATTTAAGGGAACATGCATATTATATGTAAAGAAAATTGGACAGCACAGTAATATTGCAGTTATTTTATTGACTCACAGAAATACAAACATTTTAGTAGTTTAGTTTTAGGTGTGTACTTTGTATAGGTGTAACAGGTGCCTAGGACCTGTTTTATTCATTGTTTTTTTGTGCGCAAGTGGTCGGTTGTTTGTATATTTAGTTCCTGTGTTCCCCTTCCTCTGTGCACTTCGTCACCTTATGTCACCTTGCGTTTTCTTTGCCTCTGTGTTTTTGGTGTCCCTACACCTTTTAATAAACCCGTTTACCTGTTTGTGGCCTGGCTCACTTCAGCGTGTTTAGACGCTTCGGCTCTGTGCTTCTTATGCGCAGCCGTCTGGACCGAGGTAAGCGAGAGTGACAATAGGTCTGTGATGTGTCCTAAAAGGGCGGAGAATACACACCTGGTCTAATTAATTAGCGGGATTCAAGGCCTGAGGATCGAAACGTTTGTGTTTCTGTGAGTCAATAAAATATATTTTATACAGTGACCCATGACATAGTAAGCTTTATAAATGCATTTATAATGCATAATGAATACTAGATTCAGAGAAAGTGTTATCAAACCTTATATTTTTTTAAAGAAGAAAGGAGTGTATAATTTTACTTTCTGCAGACCGATGGCATGAATAGAGGCAGCTTCTGGGTAAAACTAAGAGGATTACTGTAGTGAAAGCATTGCAACCTTGTGAACAAAAAGAGAACATGGAAATAAACACTTTAACAACAGGCAACACCAGTAAACATAAATGAGCTAAATAATACACACAAGGAGGAAACAAGGCAACAACAAACCAATCCAGAAAAAAGCACAAGAGAAACAGACTGTAAAGCTAGTTCCTGAAAATTATAACCGTAGTATGAAACAGTGTTTAAATTTGCGATATTATCTTGATATTAAAGCTTTTGAAGCCTTTTTGCCCCAAAAAGTAACCTACATACTCTAACTTTGTCATAAGATGTCAGTTGACTTAGCAGTTTTGCTAAGGATAACTATATTTTCACACTACTAAACAAAAGTGGCCAAATGTGTCTTAACATACCACCTAGTGATCAGATCTTAACACCAACACATCTGCAGGTTAGCTGTCTGTTGATTTGTGTACATTTGTAGTGAGAAGTCTATTGGAGCAACTTACTTCTGCAAATACTTCTTTGGTGTGTCTTTTTATGTTTTTAATTTTTATCCATTCATCCAAAAGAAATGGCCAGTCAAGTTCTTTCACACCAAGCTCACCCAATTATGCCTTTATGAAACTTGCTTTGGAGAAAAGGAAAAGTTGGAACAGAATAATTTGATAGCTCCCAATTGTCCAAAAGTATGGCGAGGTACCTGATTTTATACACTTGTGGCAAAAAGTATTCAAATAATGTATTATAGTGAAAACAACAATGAAACAGAAAGAATTAAGGAACAAGAAAGTAAAAGCAGAAACTTAAAACTGCTATTTTATCTTGGTTCCTAATAAATCAGGGTCAAAAGGTTTTGATAATGCACTGTATTATTCCATTTATTCTTTTTGTGGTGCATAGTTTAGTTCTATGAGACTCCACAGTGCTTCAAATAGTGCTTATTAATATTTATTTCCTCTGTGTTTGTGAAAAAGAGAAAGGGGTGGATTCATGTTTCAGCAGCCTTATATTTTATTATTGAATTCTGATCAGCCATCCTTATTACAAAAGCTTGAGAAATACATAGCTTTAAGACTTTACCATAACAATAATATAACACAGCCAGCCCAGATTAGACAGATATGAAACTTATAGTAATATAATAAAAATAATATAATAATGAAAAATCTGCCAAGTTAAACCCTGTGTTCATTTTTCCTCTTCAAGTCTCTTTTCGTGTGTGTGTGTGTGTGTGTGTGTGTGTATGTGTGTGTGTGTGTGTGTGTTTGTGTTTGTGTTCATGAGTGCAATGTGCCTATTTTATGGCCAAATCCTACTCAATTAATTCTGCCTCAGTAGAGAGGAAATTGATGTAAACAGTAGACAAAGGCTTATTTCATAAGTAAATAGAGTCATAAATAAGGGTATGTGTTTAAGTCGGGTCGGGGCTGTATGTTAGTGCTGAGAGAGATATTTACAGCTGCTGCAAGTCAAGAACGACAACAGCAGTAAATATGTAGTATTGCTTAGGCTATAAAAGTATGCACACTTCATTTCTAAACATTTCAGGCAATTTCAACCACAGCCGTTAGTGGAACATTATTCCACTATATGATTTTACAGTTATATTAAAACCAAGCCGTTTGCAGCTGTATGCAAAATTTTGAACAGACCTACTTAAAATGTTTTAACATTTTAAACATTAAAACCGATTTTCAGAAAACATAGAGCATTTACTAAAAATGCAATACTAAAAATGTTAATTTTAAATGTTAAATGTAACATTTACTTATTAGATAAAAAAAAAAAGATTGTCATTGGTTAGATATATGAAATATGAACAAATTAATAAATTAATGTCTCAACATTTAAAAATATATGACAGCAGAAAGGCGGCACGGTGGCTTAGTGGTTAGCACGTTCGCCTCTCAGCGCTAGGGATTCCCGGTTCGAATCCCCATCTGGGTGGAGTTTCCATGTTCTCCCCGTGTCTGCGTGGGTTTCCTTCAGGTTCTTCGGTTTCCTCCCACAGTCCAAAAACATGGATCAAGTCAATTGAATTCTCAAAATTGCCCCATATAGAGTGTGTCTGTGTGTGTGTGCCCAGCGATGTATTGGCGCCCTGTCCTGGGTCTATCTGCCCAGCGCCCGAGATGTTCTCCCCTGGATGGGCATGGGGAACCCCACCGCGACCCTAATAGAGGATAAGCGGGAGATAATGAATGAATGAATGAATGAATGAATGACAGCAGAAAAGTTTAACAGATAACAGGTAAGGTCACCAAAGGCTTAGTATTTGCAGGAAAAAAGTGTCTTGGTTTACCACCTTGTGACAAATTTGGTTAAAGCATCGTCAGTCTGTTTAAAAATAACATTTTTAGGAACAAGATGGTGAAGGATTTTGGTATTTTATAACATTACAAAATCATTAAGGAGGTCAGTAAAAATCTCAATTAAAAAGGATAATTGAATTAATTAATTAATTATCTTCCGCCTTATCCTCTATTAGGGTCGCGGTGGGGTTCCCCATGCCCATCCAGGGGAGAGCGTTTTGGAACGTTTCAGAGAACGCTGCGCAGACACACCCAGGACAGGGCGCCAACCTATCGCTGGGCAAGGAAAGCCACTTTTTTAACAGTTTTAAATGTGGTACAGGTGCATTTAACAAATGTGTTTAACAAAACCAAATAAGTAATTTAAAACACTGAACATTCTAATTTGTCCTTTTGTCGCTTAAATAAATGTTTGATTGAATTAACAGATTTTAATATTCAATATTTCAATATGGTGATGGCTTTGCCTTTTTTTTAAAAAAATAATAAATTGTAAAATAGTTGTAATTTTAACAAAAGGGAATTAAGGCAAACATTGGCAGGGCAAATAAACATAGATAGGTATGATGTCAGTCACCCACACAGATTTGATTACTACAGGTGGAGAATGAAATGAATTTAGACCCCAAAATACAAGCTTCATGAATTGACTCAGTATTAAAGGTATCATTCTAATATGTCATGTAATACATGGTTTAATATATGTATTTTTTTTTGCTTTCCAATAAGCAGCCCCCTGAAGGCTTATACAAAGATTAAGGGTGAATTGCAGAAAAGCACATATGCCCTGCAGTCAGAGTGTGTAAGGCTGTTTTAAGACGCTGCAGGGTAGGTTAAAAGTTATAAAAGGTATGATGGTAATGTTAGAAGATCACACACACACACAGCCCCATCTCACCCTCACCCTTAATACACACACATACCCACATGTGATGACTGAAACAGACTGAGTCATTATTTTCCATTATGTGGCTGCCTCTAAGGGTGAATCGATGATTTTGATTTTGTGGGAGAATGTGTGCAGTGGGTTACAAATTAAAGAGTGTAAATCTGAAAGTGTGTTGACTCAGATATAAGGAACTTCCAGCTCTTTACATCAAGCTAAGAGATGTATTACTTGTAGATGACTGAGAATACGAACAATCACAAATCTTTTGTACTGTTTTGGCAAATAAATTCACATTCTGCAAAGTTAAATTAAAATATTGTGATATATATATATATATATATATATATATATATATATATATATATATAGGGCGGCATGGTGGCTTAGTGGTTAGCACGTTCACCTCTCAGCGCTAGGGATTCCCGGTGCGAATCCCCATCTGGGTGGAGTTTCCATGTTCTCCCCGTGTCTGCGTGGGTTTCCTCCGGGTTCTCCGGTTTCCTCCCACAGTCCAAAAACAAGGATCAAGTTAATTGAATTCTCAAAAATTGCCCCGTTTAGAGTGTGTCTGTGTGAGTGAGTGTGAGCCCAGCGATGGATTGGCGCCCTGTCCTGGGTCTATCTGCCCAGCGCCCGAGACGCTGCCCTGGATGGGCATGGGGAACCCCACCGCGACCCTAATAGAGGATAAGCGGGAGATAATGAATGAATGAATATATATATATATATATATATATATATATATATATATATATATATATAATGG
>JAFMOD010000378.1:694932-730184 GCA_019802435.1 Corydoras maculifer
GGGCTGAATAATTTTGCACATCGCACTTTTCAGTTTTTTATTTGTAAAAAAATTGTTGATTCATGTATAACTTTCATTCCACTTCACAATTGTATACCACTTTGTGTTGGTCTTTCACATTAAATTCCAGTGAAATATATTTATGTTTGTGGTTGTAATGTGACAAAATATGGAAAAGTTCAAGGGGTATGAATACTTTTGCAACCCACTGTATAATAAATGTGGACTGTACAAAAAAACAATGCTCTTGGATAAATCCCAAGCAGATATGGAGAAAACGTGCAAATTCCACATAGACAGAATCTTAGCCACTCAACCCTGAATCAACTTTAGGGCATGCTGTCTGTAAGGTTAGAGTTCTAGCCTCAAGCCATTATAACATCACATTCTCGCTGTGTGTTTTGTTTCTTTGTTTTTTTTTTAATTATAATAAAAACAATATTGATTTATAGCTATAAGACAAAAAAGGGGTAAGATCTTTAAGGGGTAAGAAACAATGAATAATTCTGTTACTAAACAGTCCTAAGCTACATATAGACCAATTATGCAGGACAAAGCATGTTGAAAACTGACCATAAAATGCGATATATGAGCTTCAATTTAAGAATAATTTATTTGAACATTTTGGACAGGGGGCGGCACGGTGGCTTAGTGATTAGCATGTTCGCCTCTCAGCGCTAGGGATTCCCAATTCGAATCCCCATATGGGTGGAGTTTCCATGTTCTCCCCTTGTCCGCGTGGGTTTCCTCCAGGTTCTCCGGTTTCCTCCCACAGTCCAAAAACATGGATCATGGTCAATTGAGTTCTCTAAATTGCCCCGTATAGAGTGTGTTTGTGTGCATGTCTGTATGGGTGAGTGTGTGCCCAGCAATAGATTGGCGCCCTGTCCTGGGCTATCTGCCCAGCGCCTGAAACGTTCTCCCATTGATGGGCATAGGGAATCCCCCCGCAACCCTAATATAGGATAAAGCGGAAGATAATGTATGGATGGGTTTTGGACAGGGTACCAATTCATTTCTGGGCACATTCACTCACACCCAAACTTACAGATCCACACACACAACACACACAGTATATGAGGCAATTTAGAACATTTAATTCACCTTGAATTGACTGTGAGAGGAAACCGGAGACCCTAGAGAAAACCCACGCGGACAAGGGGAGAACATGGAAACTCCACCTAGATTGGAATTCAAGTTCAAACCACTAAGCTACCATGCACCCCCCCCCCACACACACACACACAAATCTTGTAAATTTCTATTCAAACATGTAGATCTAAGAACATTATAATGAAAGAAGTATGGGCCTTTCTCATACTGTTGCCGCAAAGATTAAAAATATGTTTGAATTACAGCATTCATAATGTACTGAAACAAGGTCTAGCACAAACTCTAAAATGTGTTCTTTTACACATTTACCCATAATATGATTTTTCTCACTCTAAACTAAGTAATCCTTTATTTAAATTGAAGAACATTTTTCAAGATTTTTGTTAATGTTTGACAAAAGTATGTGTGTAGACGGCATCACTAGCATTACTGCTGGTGTAACCAACAAAGAGAACAAATAAAATGTACAAGAGAGGGTATGTTAACACAGTGGGTTAGAACTGCTGCCTTACAGCAAAGTAGTCACGAGTTTGATTCCTTGGAAACAGAGCCTGCGTCCCTCTGTGAAGTTTGCACATTCTCCTTGTGTTGGTTTCATTTTCCTCCTAGAGCTCTGGATTTCTTTTCACAGTCCAAAGATAACAGTCAGCAAGTCATACAAATCTGTACCATTAAGGTTCACCATAGGGTTCACAGAGAGAGGGTGTGAATGTCTCTGTGTATTTGCTTTGTGTATATATTTGGAAAAGGAGGTTATTGAAATAAGCAAATAAAAGAAAAACCCAAATTGAGAATCAAATCCATCCTGATTTCAACACAGGAATCAAACCCTGTTCTCTTTCACTGTCTTTAATAAGAGGATATTTCTGTTTGCCCTCTGGCTGATAAATGCATGACCCATCCACCAACACCCACTGGACTCATTAAAGTACAATTAATTGATTAATTAAAAAGAAAATGAACAGGCGAATGTAGTAGTACTTTATTTAAGCCTAGTTGAGATTTAATGGCTGTTAAAGTCAGTCCTCATTTACTATTAGAAAATACAATGATGGTGAGCAATTAAATGCTCCATGAAGAGGACAGAAAGCACGGGGCATATGCTGTAATTAAATCTCTTCTTTTTATATTTCATCACAGACAGTGAAAAAATTAAACCTTTATTAAACTGACTATATTCTGTACTTAAAAAAAAAATTAAATGAAGTTTATGCCTGAGGTGTGAATTCTATTAATTGTCATTGCACTACTGACCTTTGCGATATGCAAAGGAAAGAAAATCAGTTTCTTAAATTAGTTTTAGAAACTGGAAGAAAGAGGATGCTGGAATACATTTTCGATCCAGCAAACTTTTTTTTAAACATAATACATTTGAATATATTACATGGTCATTTTGAATTCCCATAGTGTTCTGTAGCTATAATTTGCAAAAGCACCATGATAACCAGGCTGTGCAGTCACAAGAAATCCAGGGAAAGTGTGGGTGGAAACCTGCAGTTACTTCTATATAGTTGCTTCTACATATAGTTATAGTTATAGTTATTCTATACACCTGTCAAAATGTATACTGGGTTTTGAAGGTACACAATTAAGACAAAAGCATTTCTGAAAGAGACATTTCCTAAACATTGTATTCAGATTTCACATTTAGTCCCATTGCCAAAGGTTTGCAAAGTCAAACACCATCATGCATTTTTGACAATTATATTCTAAATAAATTGTAAAAAATACTTTGAAAAAGGCCCTTTTGTGTTTCAGCAAGACCGCAGTACACAAAGCAAGGTCACATTTTGGTTTGTTCATATGAAAAAAACATGACTTGCCCAAATACAGCCCTGAAACTGACCCTAACACCTTTGAGATGAACAGATTGAAAGCCAGGACCTCAGAATTGTTCGTTTAAATAAAGAGCAAATATTCCTACAGACTCAATCCAAAGTCTCATATAAAGCCTTCACAAAAGAGTGGGGGTTGTTATATCTTCAATACAGTACCCAACTGACCATAAGGTGTAATAAAAGCTCAATAAAGGATTGATGTGCAGGTGTACCAATACTTTTGTCCTTATAGTGTATTTAAATATTTAAAGCTTATTGCTGTTATGCCTATGGAATGGATCATGTTCTTGGAATTTTTATTTAATTATTCATTCATTATCTTCCGCTTAATCTTCTAATAGGGTCAAGTAGGGGCGCGCGGGGGGAGGGGGGCATCCAGATTGGGATTCAAACCAGAACCCCAGTACTAAGAGGTGAACGTGCTATCCAATAAGCCACTTCATGTAATTTTCTCTTTACTTGATTATTTTTAGTTCCGTGTTAAATCTTGCACACCAGCCAACAAAGTCCAAGTAAATTAACTATGGTAGCAATAAATATTAAGGTGAGCATATTAACGTATAAGGGCGGCATTGTGGCTTAGTGGTTAGCACGTTCGCCTCTCAGCGCTAGGGATTCCCGGTTCGAATCCCCATCTGGGTGGAGTTTCCATGTTCTCCCCGTGTCCACGTGAGTTTCCTCAGGGTTCTCCGGTTTCCTCCCACAGTCCAAAAACATGGATCAAGTCAATTGAATTCTCCAAATTGCCCCATATAGAGTGTGTGTGTGTGTGTGTGTTCCCAGCGATGGATTGGCACCCTGTCCTGGGTCTATCTGCCCAGCGCCCGAAACGTTCTCCCCTGAATGGGCATGGGGAACCCCACCGCGACCCTACTAGGGGATAAAGCGGGAGATAATGAATGAATGAATATTAACGTATATTGTTCACCTGAATAAATTTGCTGTTTGACACACTGATTCCTGATTAAAATTCTAAATGCAGCCAGTTCTGAATACTTTGGTGACTTTCAGGTCTTTAGTATAATAGCTTATTGGCCATTAACTTAATTACTGCCCTATGATGTGATTTAAACAATTAATAAAAGCCTTATTTAATTACTGTAAAATGTCACTCTCATGCAAACATTTGATTTAAATGCAAGCCAGAAGACCACTTGTACTTTTATTTTAGAAAAACCTAAGAGCCAACACTTTGCCAGACATTTCTTAAACTTATAAATAATTTAGTGTGGGAAATGTTTTATATATTAAAATAATTTGAGGGTGATTATGCATTCATGTCAGTCCTTTCATCCTGAAGAAGTTGCAACACATATTACAAAGTGTACTGCTTTTTTTGCATTGCATACAGAAGCCTTGCATCATCCAGACGCCTGTGCAATCTTGTACATCCTGATAATCACGGCACACTCAAAACAGCAACGTCTCTTGGTCCATTTCTTATTTACTGTCAATATTCCAGACATAATCACTTAGGTTTGAAAATCTGCCTGTACAAAACAGCCACTGTGGCAGACATTATGTAAGTGTTCTGATGACTGATTATTCTCTTAGTCTCACAATTTTGGTCATATACTTTTTTTATTAGTTTAAAATGCCTTGATATCCCACACCATCCCTGTTTGTGCTGCATGTGTTAACACAGAGCATCACAAAATTCCTGTTTTTCATATACCGAAATCAAAAGTGTATTACTCCCACTGGTTTCTTACACTTTTTTTGAGTGAGAGGCAATAAAATAGTTTTTTTGCTTACTATAGAACAATTTTACCAATGTTGTTTTAAATGCTGTAAAAAATTATATTGTTAAATTGCTTAAATATTTGATTAGTTGGTATGAATGTCCAGACAGTCAATTGTTCAAGCATCAGCACTGCCAATTCTGGGTGATTTTTTTAAAAAAAGGTCTGTAAAAGCATGATTTTGTCCTGCTTGTGTTTTATGAATTTTTGTTTAACTATTTATACCACGGCGGCACGGTGGCTTAGTGGTTAGCACGTTTGCCTCTCAGCGCTAGGGATTCCCAGTTCGAATCCCCATCTGGGTGGAGTTTCCATGTTCTCCCTGTGTCTGCGTGGGTTTCCTCCGAGTTCTCCGGTTTCCTCCCACAGTCCAAAAACATGGATCAAGTTAATTGAATTCTCAAAATTGCCCCATATAGAGTGTGTCTGTGTGCGTGAGTGTGTGCCCAGCGATGGATTGGCGCCCTGTCCTGGGTCTATCTGCCCAGCGCCCGAGACGTTCTCCCATGGATGGGCATGGGGAACCCCACCGCGACCCTAATAGAGGATAAAGCGGAAGATAATGAATGAATGATATTTATACCATAGGGATGATAGGGATGATGGAGTATATCTCAGTTTTCATTGAACATAAACATCTGTTAAGGAATTTTATCACAAATGTCCACCACATAACTATGTTGTACAATGAGAGAATAAGCGTTGCTAAAACAGAATAGCTTATCGAATAATGAATTAAAAAATTTGGTCCCATTTTTGTGTCTACACAGTCCGTGTTCTATAAGACAGTCACTGGTTGTCACCTGGCTGTGTTTAATTTTTGTCCACACAGAAGTCTTCCGCTTAATCCTCAACACCATGTTCATTAAAGAGAGAACATTTTGGGCACTGGGCAGATACACCCAGGACAGGGATCCCAACACTGAGAGGCAAATGTGCTAACCACTACGTCACCATGCTTCCCCATATATATATATATATATATATATATATATATATATATATATATATATATATATATATATATATATATATAATTATTACAATTATAAAATTATATGTATTTATCTTTAAAATTATATCTTGCTTTCACTGTGTGATGCCATTTTTCTCTCTTCATTAAAAAAGTAAGGCATTGAACTTGGTGTAAAAATACCCAAAGGCTCTTTAACTAAAGTATAATTAAAAAAGGAAGAAAAACACTCACCAGCACATAAGAAAGAACACAGGAGACATTTTGTTAGTTAAGTAACATAATTAGAGAACACTAGAATTAAACAAGAAAAAACATTTGCATCCTACATTTCCTTGGCACTGGACAGTGCCATGCATGTGCAAGCCTGAAACCTATTCCGCCAGTTCAAAGTTCGGTGCATTCCACCAGTATCCCCACAAGTTTATAGCAATCAACACACACCTCCCAAAGTGCTTACATATATTCTGTCCTGTTGTGAAGCAAATAACTAATGATTCCATCAATTACACCAATTAGATCAATTACACTCTAATCAGCCAGGCTGCAACGGTTAATAACCAGTCATAACAGAGCATTTCTGCTGTACAATGTACCCTAATGAGCCGTAAAACACTTGCTTCATGATCGAGAGCCCCCCCCCTCCCCGCTCTTCTCTCTTTCTCTCTCTCTCTCTCTCTCTCTCTCTCTCTCTGTCTCTCTCTGCCGCGTAACTACGCACGTTCTGTCATTTTGACTTAATTGGGTAATTACACAAACCTGCAGCGGCCGCGTCCGAAATGCTGCCTCACTGCCCGTCCCCCACTAATTACACTATTAAATACATTACGGTAACCTTACACAATCCAGATGCAATGACATGGGCGCTAAATTGCAATTTATTACGCACATTTCAAAGCGCTCTGTATTGGGGTATTAAGCGGCATAATAGTGAACATTGTGTCATTTTAAGGGATTAAGCAAGGGAGTCAAAATGTTTTAATACTGTCTCTATTGTATTGCTATAAGAGTTATTTAAAATGTAACTTAGAGGTGATTCTGTGATTTTATATACTGTATATGACGCGCGGGTGCGCTGCGCATAACCGCTTATTAAAGCACCTGTGAGAAATACTTTGGAAAAGCATTTGGGGAAGTCTCCCTGGAAAACCGTTTTGGGACACGAACCCGTATCCATACCCACTGAGAATCTACATAAGGATTGATTTGGTGGTGATGGTTTCTAAACATAGTGGGGAGCGCGCTAGGGTTCTCCATTGTGCACGAGCTCTTACCGTAAACCCCCTGTCCTTGTACGCAGCGCTGGACCACCGAGAAGAATATAATCCAGAAAAACTCCATCTTCATCCGCGAGGTCTCTCTCTCTCTCTTTCTTTCCCCTGCGACGAGACAGAAGCGAACAGCGATGAGCTGCAGGTCGGAACAAAAGCGCGACATTCGATTTAAAGCCATTGTTATCCGTGCGCATTTAAAATCCGCAGGGCTTAAGCGACGACCGCTCACGTCAGTCATTTCCGAGACCACGGGATTACCCGAGAGATTAGGGAGGAATCGGCCGGTGTGATGAGATTAACTCAAAAGGTTATTACTGCCGCTCCCCACCAGTTTGACAACTTCACGAAGTTTTACAGAAAGCTAAAGCTTCATGTCATCTTATTCAAAAATCTGATTACTTTACTATGTAATCATTACGAACACGACCTGCCTAAATTCAAACTCACCTGTTTTGAGCAAACTCGGATTTGTTGGCCATTTAAAGCGCCAGAAACTTTTGTGCGACTATTATGTTTTAGGGAATCTTACTTTGCCCTCTGCCATTATCATAAGCGATCGATCATTTGTGTCGTAATTTGTGTTTATCATTTGCCAATTCGAAAAGTGTTTACATTTTTTTACCCATAAGTATTAAAGAACACTGGACAGATGGTCTTGCCTGTAGATGCTCGTTGTTGCTCGATGCGAATGGACATTGATTTAGAATCAATGTGACCAACAAATGTGCTTACTATAGAGGAATGAAAAAAAAACTTAAACCAAAACTAAAAGAATGAATGGACATATAACCCAAGTTTGATACCAAAATAAGACAGAACGTGTCGGTGAAATAGGTTTGATCATGCTGTCACGCATCGTACTGATAGGTTCAAGATAACATTGCAGCACAGATTCTAAAACCCAATCCTTTGGGACTTTTGAAACATGCATTATTCGGAGGAAACACCTGTAGTTATAAATATTAAATAGGGGAGTTAATGCAACAACTGGATGAGCCCTTGGGTTTCTGTTCTAAGCGAGCGATGAGAAAAGGTGTTATCTCAGGAAGGAGACGTGTTGAAACCGTTGCCGGTGAACACACATGGCAGGTGCATATGAAATAGGGGAGTTGTCAGATTAAGAAAAACACCTTTGAAATATTGACTGACCGGGGGGAATAAAATACATTTAATATGTGCATAAAGACAAGAATAACAGAAAAGTGTAAAACTAGAGGTGAGACTATAAATAAAAATTGGATTTGATTACAGAGACGTTAATAAGGCGGTAAAAGCTTCACATTGTATGAGAAGTTGCTGTTTTCTAAAACCCAATTTTCTGAGACTTGGACACATGCATTGTTTGTGAGCATACAGACCAGAATAACACCAAAGTGTAAAACCAGAGGTGAGACCATTATTAAGGGTTGAAGTTGATTATAGTGACGTTAATAAGGCGGAAAACACTGCACATGTATATGAGAAGTTTCCGTTCCAGCAGTTAATACAACAGTGGTTTGAAACAATTGCTGTTGTGTCTGCGCGTAAACGCAAACCCGCAGCTCACTCAGCTTCTCCTGTTCATCTTAAAAAAATGACTTGTTGTGAGAATATTATCAAGACTTTCACTTTTTTCCATCCTCCAATCTTTATTTCTGCAGCACGTCGCCGTGCATCGCTCTGGGATGCTGTTTGCTCAGCAGGGTGAGTAAATTCTCAGAAAACGGGCGAACTTGATTTAAAGGCTTTGGAATCGCCGTCAGTAAAAAAAAAAAACACAAAACTCACCAACAAGAAAGAAAAAGCAGTCCTCAGCTCCAGCGCGCGTTACCGAGACGCGTCTCCGACACGCGGGCGAAGCGCAGTGGAATTCCGACGCATCGCTTCGAGGAACTTTTTTTCGAAAATATTTTTTTTTTAAAAGATAACTGACGCCGGGCGCCCAAGTGACTCCTGCTGAAATACTGACTTCGAGTTGATATTCCGTGTCTATCCGTGCTGACGACTGACTGGAATCTGATTCAGACTGGATTCGGTTCTGTAGCGCTCCTTACCGCTGCGCGCTTTACGCACCACGCGCGCCTGCTCTCCACCAGAATTAAGATTCTCCACTCGGAGATGAGACAGCGACTGTGTTGCCGCTCCGCTGGTCACTGAGACTGAGACTGAGCCTGAGCGTGTGTGTGTGTGTGTGCAGACTGAGAAACGACGCTATGGAAGGGGCGGATGCCAGAAAACGAGTTTTTTCCCCCGTTTTCGCGAACATGCTTCAGACTGTGTGTGTGTTCTATTTTGTACCAATGAATGTCTTTTCTCTGCTTCATGTGTAACAAACTTTGCATTTCTTCATTCAAAGACAATTCATCAAAATACCAGACCTATTGTCCAAATATCTCAATTCTTCTTTGAAAGGCAGAAAATGTAACACCTGCACTATTTGGGTGAAAATCATTCCTGTAGCTTTAGAGATATAATGCTTGTTATCCTCCTTGTGTACACATCCTAAACACACACACATACACACACACACACACACACACACACACACACACACACACATACACACATTAGATATTTCATTCAATCCTTCATTCATTCATTCATTATCTTCAGCTTCATCCTCTTCTACAGTCGCAGGGCGGCTCATGCCCATCAAGGGGAGAACGTTTTGGGTGCTGGGCGGATACACCCAGAATAGGATGCCAATCTATCACTGGGCATACTCACTCACACAGACACACCCAGAATAGGATGCCAATCTATTGCTGGGCATATTCATTCACACAGACACACACAAAAAACACACACACTATATGGGGTAATTTAGAGCATTTAATTTACTTTAAATCCATGTTTTTGGACTGTAGAAGAAAACAGAAGAACCCGGAGGAAATCCACACAGACAAGGAGAAAACATCAAAACTCCACCCAGCCACTGCGTTAACCGCTAAAGCACATTGCTGCCCCATAACATAGTTATTAAAGCTTTTTGGCTGCTGAAATTACACCTTACCACCTTTATATTTGTGTAGCTGGGGTACATCAGTGTAAACTGTACAATGAGAGAGGGTGATATCCACTCATTCTGTACCGTCATTTTTTAATCATGTAGTAGATCTCTCTAGTGGATGAATACATATTATTTATTATAATCAACATTATTAGTTCTAGGGAATGCTGATTCAAATAGAACAAGATACCCAGGTGGTTTTGACGATTACACACCTTCAGCATTATTACAGTCAGTTGAATACTGCTGTTCCGTTTCAGCAAGACTGTAATTTGAATAGATACCATTGGAATAAATTGTAATGTTGAACATAAATTATGACAATATTTAACTACATGTGCACGAATGCTCTCAGATCCAATTCAGAAGCAAATACAACTTTCCAACATGGTGGAGGTTATTGAAGGGACAAGTGACAATATTAGTCCATTGATGCCCATGGTTTTGGAAAGTTAATGCATAAAGCTTGGTCATGTCTGTACATGCCACTGACCTAACAAGAAGATTTAAACATGACTTATCCAGTATTCTCTTTCAATTTTTCAAATAAATTCGAACAACCAGCTAAAACATCAAAGCAGTGGTCTGTTCTAGCCGTAATTCAGCTACTGATTTTTGTAATCAATAGCTTCAGAATTTCCTGATTAGCTGAATGAAACTGCATGAAGATGGATCCCCAGAAGGTGAATTGGTGACAACTGCCCTAAACTGTCCTTCGATCGGTTTGTTCCTCCAGGATAACTCAAACTCTCCCAAAGCCATAAAGGTCCAGGTAAAACCATTTACAACCATTTAAAAATGCAAAACCCTTGAAACCCATGTGGTAATCACTCAGTGATTGGCATTATGCTGGGCATAATTCACTTGGTTTTGTCTACTGATCATTACAAAATATGGTTGAGGTGTTGTAACAGGAATATTTTTAAAATAAAAAAATAAAAATGATTAATAAAACATTTTACTTGATATACATTATCAGTAATGTCAGTATCAGTACAAAACTAGTTTTATGTTACACCATCTGCAATATGTCTTTTGTTATAAAAGTAGATAAGCTGAAGCAAAGTCCTCAAAGTCCCCAACAGCATTCTTAGGATCCAAAAAGTGCTAAAATAAGAAGGTGCAGGTGAAAGGAGTGATGAAAAACCTACTCTATAGGTTGTTAAAAGGTTTAAGGTATCACCATGTAACCTTAATGGTATGGATTAGATGACACTTACAAAGCTGCTTGAAGTGCATAGAAATATCATTCATGGGAAGTAAATATATTTCTGCATGGTTCTACATCCTTAAGAGTGCCAGAAAATAACCAGTGTTTCGAAAAATACTGTAATATATAGGTTTCCTATAAGGCCTGTTTATCAAAAAGGTTCCTAAGTAAAATACTTGTAAAACAGCACCATAGCAAAGAACCTCCATAGAATGAATATTACCTGCATGCATAAAGTAATGTTGATAAAGAAAAAAGAGCAGAATTAAAAAGAATACGTTATATTGGAGGTGGTGGTGGTGGTGGTGGTGTGTGTGTGTGTGTGTGTGTGTGTGTGTGTGTGTGTGTGTGTGTGTGTGAGTGTGTGTGCGGGTGCGCATGCTTTGCTTTCGAAGCTTTAATTGTTTTTGCTCGACTAGAGCTACAGAGAGCCAATTAAAACTCGAGCAGCTCTTACAGGACTTGTTCTACATCCCAGAGGATCAATTAAAGAAGGAAGTTGCTTGGTTATGGTAAGAAAAATCACTATCTCTGTCGTGCCTCCACATTTCCACCACTCCACCCTTCTCCATCTGCTAAGCCTCTTCCTCTGCATTGTATAATTAACCGGCGTTCGATCTATAGCCACAAGGCGGCGTGCTTTAGCTAATCATTATACAGGCAGGTGATACTTTTATAGCCACTCTACAATTTAGGTGAAAAAGCTAGCAATACCTGGGTGATTCTTCATTTAGGGCAACGTTTATGTCACCAATTAAATGTTAAAGGTGCTTTATTACAAATTAATTGCTTAGATATTTTAAATATAATTCATGGTATCACCAAATAAATACATGCTGCCCCAACCTTAAAAAAACACACCTTTTGTATTTTATAAAGACTTAATACTAAAAAAAACTGTATATGGCCTGTGGCTTCAATAAAAATCATTTACTGTCTAAAACATACTTGGTAAAAGCTTTAGATGAGAATTGCTATTGTGTCTAAGTGTGTAGTTGGCATTAAGTAGGAAGAAAACATTTCCCAAATGACTCACTGAATAAGAAGCCATTTTAAAGTAACCAATGGCAGCACCCTGTAACATCCCATAATTCAATGGGAGTTGAATCATATGTTCAAGCTAAGAAAAAAAAAAACAGCAATGGGGTAAAGCAGATATTTGACAGTTTACAAATGTAATTAATTAAGCAGATTCTTCAGTAGCAGTCTGAACTCTTATGTCAAGGAACATTTGCAGTAAATGCAATATGGTGAACATGGTGTGCTTGATAGTAGATACTGCACATCCATTTACTAAAAGACCCCACAGCTTTATGAGTTGTGCAGTGCTTACTAGATTAAATCTCATACCTATTGCATATTTACAACTGCTATAGTCTTTGCAAATAAGTATATGTTAAGGTTCACCATTTTTTGCCAAATTTCATATTTTTTTACATTTTAAAGACAATGTGTCTTTGTGATACAACTCAAAAATTAACCTCAGTTAATTCACCATTTACAGTTTATTATATAATGAAAAGATTCAGGGAGTCAGGAAAAATCTCAATGCATAAAGGTCAAGGTCAAATAACACAGGAATCTTTGCATCACCAAATGCAACCTGAAACTGAAAGCTCAGCATGCTGGAAAATGTGGACATGCCAGATTCATTCTCATGAAACAATATAAATACTGTAGGACATGACCATGTCGAATATATTATGCATAGCATTAAATGCTATCTCAGAAGCACACGTGACTCCTACTAATCAAACCATACATTAGGTTGTATGATACTCTTACTTCTTCATTTACTCAGAGAGCATGCACACTACACACGCTGGTAGACAGAGGAATGTTACACAGCTCTCAACTCTTAGCTGCTCCTGTTAAGCAGCTGTAAAGGACCACTACAACAAATACCACACCAAAGGTGGCACGCCACTCCTACTAACATGTGCTTCTCACAAAATTAACAAGAAGAAACAAAAGGTAAAAAAATCTCAGGCCTGGTCCCTGAGCAGCTACATCTCTAGTGTTTACCAACTATGGGGTTGTCAATTAGCTGCAAAAGTTAGTGAGCGTTTTTTGAGACCATCTTTGTCAGCTGAACTGGCCAGAAATGCGACTCACTACTGTGGGTCATGTGGGCACAGTCGGAAAAAATAGGGTTGTGCAGGACACTGACACAGGCAAAATTTGGACTTTAGATGGAACGAATGACAGAATAACTCTATGCCCAATAAAAGGACAAAGAGCAGCGCCATGCTGCCGTGATAATCATGGAGCAAGTACAAAATACTCTATTTAGTGAAATGCTGTTTTTGTGCTTGAAAGGTTACGTTCTAGTATTTTTATTTGTCATTTCAACAATATAAAGTGGTGTACAGTATACAGTGGAACGAAACAGCCAAGGTGCTATACAGAATAGCAACTACACAATCCAACATAAAGTGCATGTGTGCAATTAGCTTGTGCAAAAGTAGAATTACAAGAAGTTTAAAACAATATACAGACAATGAACATTTAAGTAATAGGAAAGAAGTGTGCAACAGACAATGTACAGGACAAGAAACAAGTAAACATTAAGTAATGAGAGGTAACAGTGCAGGTGGCCCCTTAGTGGTGTGAGCCGTAAGGTGCAAAATATGTCCATGGTTATAAAGGTTTTAAAAAATAATTTTTATCAGCAGTTGCTTATAAATCTATAAAAAAAATTCCACTTGCAGAGCTGCAGAAATTATAACTGATTTATAAATAGAATTTAAAAAAAAATGTTAAAGCGGATGAAGATCCAATTTTGGTCTTTTTTGGGGGGGCAAAATTTCTGTCCCAAATTATATAAGTGGAATGCAGGCATCAGTTGCAAATTCTAGTATCAGGAATTAAGTTTATTATTATAAAATCTTTCTTTGTCTCTTAAAATTTCAAGTGAATTAGCAAATTACAGATTTTAGTTTTTATAGGAATATATGTACCCTGCCCAAGTTAGGGGTATTGGGGCCCACCCTGGAGCCAGACCCGGGGATGGGGTTCGTCAGAAAGCGTCTGGTGGTTAGGCACTTTCTCATGGTGCCCGACCAGGCCCAGCCCAAAGGAGTTACATGGGTCCCGCCTCAAATGGGCTGACCACCTGTGGCAGGGGTAGTAATATAGGTTTGGTGCATTGTGGATCGGGTGGTGGCCGGAAGCGGGGGCCTGAGCATTGTGATCCTTGGTTGCTGAAATTGCCTTCAACTTGGAACGTTACTTCACTGGCAAGGAAGGAGCCTGAGCTGGTGCGGGAGGTTGAGAGATGTGTATGTTGGGGTTTACTCTGGTGGACGAGAGGGTAGCTGCTCTACGCCTTCGGGTAGGGAAACGGCTTCTGACTGTTGTCTACGCTTATGAATGGCAGTTCAGAGTACCCAGCCTTCTTAGAGTCTGTGGGAGAGGGGGAACTGGAAAGTGCTCCCCCTGGAGACTCTGTTCTCCTACTGGGGTACTTCAACTGGGGGACTTCCAATCTGAACCCAAGCAGTGTTCAGCTGTTGGACTTCTGTGAAAATCACGGTCTGTCCATCACGAACACATGTTTGAGCACAAGGGTGTCCATGAGTTCACATAGCACCAGGACGCCCTAGGCTGCAGTTCAATGATCGACTTTGTAGTTGAGTCATGACTTGCGGCCATGTGTCTTGGACACTCGGGTAAAGAGAGGAGCCGAGCTGTCAACTGATCACCACCTGGTGTTGAGTTGGATCAGGTGGTGGGGGAAGATGCCGGTCAGACCAGGCAGATCCAAACGGAGAGTTTGCTGGGAATCTCTGGCAGAAGAACCCGTCAGACAGATGTTAAACTCTTACCTCTCAGAGTTTCAAACACATTCCGGGGGAGTTAGGGAACATTGAATCTGAATGGGCCATGTTCCGTTCCTCTATTGTTGAGGCGGCGGACAGGAGCTGTGGTCGCAATGTAGTTGGTGCCTGTCGTGGCGGAAACCCTTGAACATGGTGCTGGTCACCCCGTGTGAGGGATTAGCTAAAGAAGGAGTCATATCTGGCATGGTTCACCTGTGGGACTCCAGAAGCAGCTGGCTGGTACCAACAAACCAAGCGATTTGCTGCGTCGCGGAGGCAAAAACTGGGCGTGGGAGAAGTTCGGTGAGGCCTTGGAAAGTGACTTTCGGTCGGCTCCAAGAAGATTCTGGCAAACTGTCAGGCGACTCAGGAGGGGAAAGCAGTGTGCCACTAACACAGCATATAGTAGAGGTGGTGTACTGTTGACTTCGACTGGGGACGTCATTAAGCAGTTGAAGGAATACTTCAAGGAGCTTCTCAATCCCACCAATATGCCCTCCAGAGAGGAGGCAGAGTAAGAGGACCTGGAAGGAGGCTTGTCCATCACTGGTGCTGAAGTTGGTGGCAGGGCTTTAGAGGTGGATGAGATCCGTCCGGAGTTCCTCAAAGCTTTGGATGTTGTGGGGCGGTCTTGGCTGACACGCCTTTTCAACATTGCATGGTCATCGGGGCAGTGCCTCTGGACTGGCAGACGGGGATGATGGTGCCTCTTTTTAAAAAGTGGACCGGAGGGTGTGTTCCAACTACAGGAGAATTACACTCCTCAGCCTCCCTGGCAAAGTCTACACAGGGGTACTGGAGAAGAGAGTCCGACTGATAGTCGAACCTCGGATTCAGAACGAGCAGTCCTGGACCAGCTCTTTACTCTCTCCAGGATCCTCAAGGGTTCATGAGAGTTTGCCCAACCAATCTACATGTTGTTTGTGGATCTGGAGAAGGCTTTTGACTGTGTCCCTCGGGGTATTTTGTGGGAGGTGCTTCGCGAATATGGGGTACATGGCTCCTTACTATGGGCCATTCAGTCCCTGAATCTGCGAAGCAGGAGCTAAGTCTGACTTACAATACATTCATTCATTCATTCATTCATTCATTCATTATCTCCCGCTTATCCTCTAGTAGGGTCGCGGTGGGGCTCCCCATGCCCATCCAGGGGAGAACGTCCCGGGCGCCGGCAGACAGACCCAGGACAGGGCGCCAATCCATCGCCGGGCACACACCCACTCACACAGACACACTCTATACGGTGCAATTTTGAGAATTCAATTAACTTGATCCATGTTTTTGGACTGTGGGAGGAAACCGGAAAACCCGGAGGAAACCCACGCAGACACGGGGAGAACATGAAAACTCCACCCAGATGGGGATTCGAACCGTGAATCCCTAGCGCTGAGAGGCGAACGTGCTAACCACTAAGCCACCGTGCCGCCCCACTTACAATACATACATTTACATTTACACAAGAACATCACAAGTCAGTATTTATGAAGATAACCAGCTACATGGATAGAATTATCAAACCTGATCGTTATATGATCCTGCACCCCCCCTCCTTTTTTTTCCTCTACAACAGGTATTTGTTAATAAGATGCGTCTTTAGTAATTTCTTAAAAATGCCTAGTGACTCTGCCTTACGGACAGAGTTGTGAAGATCGTTCCACCATTTTGCAGTGGTGAACACCACGGAGTGAGAATTAGCTCCTCTGTGAGGTGGAAACAACAGGCGGCAATCATCACTGGAGCAAAGTGAATGAGCTGGAGTGTATTTTGAAAAGATAGAGTGAAGGTAAGAGGGGGCAGATCCAGAAATTGACCTGTAGGCCATAATCAGTGACTTTTACTGAATGCGAGCAGCTACAGGGAGCCAATGGAGAGATGAGTAGTGGAGTGACATGAGTTCGCTTGGGCTGGTTGAATACAAGTCAGGCTGCAGAGTTTTTAATTAGTTGTAAAGGACCGATTGTGAAAGCTGGGAGACCGGCAAGCAACACATTACAATAATCAAGCCGGGATAGGATGAGGGCTTAAACTAAAAGCTAGGCAGCAAGTCAAGAAGGGTTCAGTCAAGTAGGGTCTGATCTTCCTTATGTTGTAAAGAAGGAATCTGCAGGAACGGGCAATTTTGATAACATGATCAGAGAGTTTAAGTTTAGGACTCTCTTGTGCAACCATGGTTACCGACCGAGTCGGTTGGAGAGATTGTTGAGCCGTCAATTTGGAAGCTCAGGTCATTCTGGATTGAGGGTTTAGCTGGGATTATGAGAAGCTCTGTTTTTGCTAAATTTGATTTGAGATGACAGGCCTTCATCCAAACAGATATGTTGATGAGGCAGGCAGATATCCGATTTGAGATTGTGGTGTCGTCAGGGGCAAAAGACAAATAAAGCTGAGTGTCATCAGCATAGCCAGTAAGGGTTGGACTCCATCAGGGCTGTCCTTTGTCACCGGTTCTGTTCATAATTTCTAGGCGCAGCCAGGGGATGGAACGTGTCCGGTTTGGTGATCTGAGGATCACGTCACTGCTGTTTGCAAACGATGTGGTCCTGTAAGCAGTAAGAATCAGCACCTCCAAATCTGAGGTCATGGTTCTCAGTCGGAAAAGGGTAGAGAGTCCTCTCTGGGTCAGGGATGAGATCTTGCCTCAAGTGGAGCAGTTTAAGTATCTCGGGGTCTTGTTCATGAGTGATGGTAATATGGAGTGTGAGATTGACAGAAGGAATGGCGCGGCATCAGCAGTAATGAGGACCCTATACTGGTCTGTTGTGATGAAAAAGGAGCTAAGCAATAAGGCAAGGCTCTCGATTTACCAGTCAATCTAAGTTCCTACCCTCACCTATGGTCATGAGCTTTGGGTAATGACCAAAAGAACGGCCAAAATTGGTTTTCTCAGCAGGGTGAAGGTTGGTCATCCGGGAGAGACTCGGAGTAGAGCTGCTACTCCTCCGCATCAAAAGGAGCCAGTTGAGGTGGTTCGGACATCTGGTAAGGATGCCTCCTGGGCGCCTCCCTAGGGAGGTGTTTCAGGCAAGTCCAGCTGGGAGGAGACCCCGGGGAAGACCCAGGACACGCTGGAGGGATTATATCTACCAGCTGGTCTGGGAACGCCTCGGGGTTCCCCCAGTTGGGCTGGTGGAAGTGCCTGGGGCGAGGCAGGTCTGGGTCTCCCTACTTCAGTTGCTGCCCTCGCGACCCGAACCACGGACAAGCGGAAGATAATGGATGGAAGGATGGAAGTTTTTAGGGCAGTGTTTGGAAAAATGTGCTTTCAACTTTGTGGCAATAGTTTGGGTAGTGAAATAGATATTTTGCAATAGCTGTTGCCTATTAACAAAATCATTTGGTGTGGGGAACTTAAACTGGAACATTCATTGTAAGTTCCGTCTTGTGCAACATCAGTGACTGCAGTCACAATGCTTCCATAAATTCTATGCTTCCAGTAATTCGTACTTGACATCCTCAAAATATTGTGAAAAAGAGAATGAGATTAGTAAGCATGGTGATGAGGATTTTTTATTTAGGAAAAACACTGTAGTGGAAAATTATTTTGTATTCAGCAAACCACTCTACATTAATATGGTTTATTTATAAATATTTAATTGTTTGTTGTTTAATAATTAAATAATAGTTATTAATCATTTTGTAAAGTACCACTGTTAACAATAAAAACCATTCAGTATGCACATTTTTAAGTTAATTTTAAAAATTAAAAACAAATATTACTCACTTAAGAAAAAAACAAAAATGAGCAAAAGAACACATACAATGATCTGGGAATAACTGTGAATGACTGGTAAATCATAAGATATGGAAGTTTTTTTTTCAAAGGTCAGATAAAAATACCCTACAAACTGGTCAGGTCTTTGAAAAGGTTGACAGTAACACTTGTTCTTTGCTTTAACCCGAAGCACAACATGGCCACTTTCAAATTAATGTTTGTCAATTAGCAAGCATTAGTGTATAGTAAGTTTAATAATACACAAACTGGGTGTGATTAGCAGTTATGAGGCACAACATGCTTGTATAAAGGGCATTCAAGACCAAATCAGACCAGACCCTTGTCACTGCCCAAGGATGTTTACATTGAAGAGTGTTCACACCCTACACAAACAAATAAAAAAACATAAGACAAAATAGGTGATTACTGGCTAGGGTATTAGTAGCTGGGTCTACCATGCTGAAACCCAGCAGGTGACTGAATGAAGTGCCATTTGTGGGGATTGTCACTTACTCAGGGAGCCAAACACAAAATAGCAACCGGTCTGAGTGATTACAGCATGGATATTAATGCTACACTGTCTGTGGTCACCCAGAGAAACTGGACACTGCGTGCTGACCTAGTCCCTTTGAGCATGATGATCAGGGTGGTCAATGGGAATTGAATAATGTGGAAACATAGAGAGCTTATCCCAACCAAAAGCAAAGCGAGCAGTTGCTAAGCCAAGCCGGTAGCCATATACTAAAATAATATATGCGGAATTGGCATATTAAATGCAGACAAGCCCCTCTGAACAAATTTCTTATGAATGAATAATGTCCCAGCATCCACCATTCGCCTCTCAATGCCAGGGGTTCAGGTCTGAATCCCGGTTTCCTACAGTTTCTCTGGTTTTCTTCCACAGTCCAAAAACTTGGATTAAATGTAAACTGGCTGCTCTAAATTGCCCCCATTTAGTACGTGTGTCTGTGTGAGTAAGTGTGCCCAGCGATGGACCGACACCCTGTCCTAGGTGTATCTGGTCGTGGTAGCTCAGTGGTTAAGGTGTTGTGCTATCAATCTAAAGGTTGTGTATTCAATCCTCATTGCTAAAGGTGCTGTATTACCCTGTGTTCTGACACCAACCATCAAGTTGGGATACTTGTAAATCGCTTTGTAGAAATTGCTAAATTACCATATGTAAATGTAATGTAAATGTAAATCTGCCCAGCACCCGAAGCATTCTTCCCTGGATGGAAACCTAGTCCCTAATATAGGATAAAACAAAATATAATGAAATGAAATAAGATATAGAAAATGCTTGATTAACAGGTACGAATATAGCATGAAGGGTTTAATAGCTGCGCTTTAGGGTACACATTGATAACTTCAGTGGATTTGAACCTTCAGGACTTGTTGATGTAAATCAACCTAGAATATTATTACAAAACCATCTCATATTTTGCATTACACCAGTTCACATTCATCAGTTTACAGATTGTACACAGTGTTCTAAAATATTTCTTTTGAGTTTGCTGGTATCAATTAGAAGTCAGTCTTCCATCCCTGATGGCACACTTTCTTGGGACAAATGTAGCAAGACATGCCCAAACCACGATACTACCACCACTTTGTTGATCTTTAGCAAATTGCAGATAGGCACCTCTGTCATGTTAAATTTATTAACATTACAATCATTGAATGTGAGAACAGGCTTTGTTTTTTGACAAGTTACTGGGTTCCATTATGTTGTTGCAGACAATTACACACTTTAATCTTGTTATGACCTCCTTTGGTCAGCTATTCTTAGGATGGTAATCATGGCCTGACTCTAGACTTGGGTTCAAACTCATTTTCCAGGCTGAATAAAAAAAGACTAATTTATTAAATTACAAAACAACATTGATAATTCTGACACTAACAGATTCTGTAATATTAGATAATTTTCCATAATAAATAAATGATTAAGTCAAATATATTTTGTATCATGTGTTTAGTTATCTTTTCTGACTTTCAGAACATTCATTTTCATTTATTACCTCCCGCTTTATCCTCTATTAGGGTCACGTGGGGTTCCCCATGCCCATCCAGGGGAGAATGTTTCGGGCGCTGGGCAGATAGACCCAGGACAGGGCGCCAATCCATCGCTGGGCAAATTTCAGAACATTTAGCTCAAATTTATGCAAAGATTGAATAAATTCGGAGGCCAACAAAACTTTTTAAAAAACCACTGTATAAATCAAAAATTAATAATCTAATAAATAAATAGAAATGCTGCTACAGTAAGTGGTTAATAATTAATGTTAGGTTCCGAATTTTCTTTTTTATAAGCCAGAGCCAAGGTATATTTGTGTGACCTATCTTTGTTTTTTTGTATGAATTTTAATCTTTTCATAATTTATGTTTCATACTTTATGCCATATTTATGTAAAAAAAATAAACAACTGATATTTTTTTTTATAGTAAATAACACTTAAACAGCTCTGTTAGACATTGAGCGTAAGAATAATAATTATGAGACAAATGTGTGATAAGACACAAAGGACATTATCTTTAACTTTGTTCATTGTGCATAGGGATGATTATTGCTATCTTACACCTTGCCAATAGTCTATTGTGGCACCTTCCACCTGTTTTGTTTAAATAGAAACAGTGCCTCTGAATATATCTACACTGATGGGCATGATGGTCTTAAAACAAGGTGTGTTCATGTACATTTTTGGCACATTGCTTTTCTTATCTTATCTTGCTTACACCCTTATGAAAAATTAAGAAAATTAGGACATAGTCTTTGCAGTTTTCGAGCCACACAAGGTGTATTTACCAATAGTTACAATAGCAAAGACACAATGATTCAACAAATCAAGTCAGTGGTTGAAAGGTCACTAAAAATAGCTAAAGTAGGGCCCAATGCAACATGCTAGACAAGGTATAGAACTGCATAACAGCAGAACACTTTTACTTTTTGTAAAAGGCTGGTTCGGGGAATTAATGTAAATGTCAGTGTGACATGCTTGATGAGTGACATCAGGAAATGGGTGGGTGTACGAACATACCTTAATTCATTTATTATCTTTGGTTGTGATTATGATGATCATAATTAGAGAACAGCATTTATTTCATAGAGAAAGATTACAACATTCTACAATAATATTTTGAAGGTTCCATCAGTCACTAATCTGTAGGAAAGACGTGTTCAGGTCAGGCCATTGCTTTGAATGACTTCAGCACATCTGCGGCTATAGGACGTCACTAGTCTACATTTATATTTGGTCATTTAGCAGATGCTTTTATCCAAAGCAACTTACAAGTATCTCAACTTTGGCGGCTGGGGTCAGAACACAGGGACAGCACCCCTGAAGTAATGACAGTTAAGGGTCTTGCTCAATGGTCCACATTGGTAACTTTAGTGAACATGTGATTTGAACCCTCAACCTTTATGATTGATAGCCCAACACCCTAAACATTGAGCTACCATATCCCTGCTCTGCAACTGCTGTGGGTTTATTGGCCATAACTTTTGTCACCAAGGATTTTCCACAGGTTTTCTATAGAGTTTAGGTCAGGACTAAGCGCTGGCCACCTCACTGTTGCTCAATGGTTTCAGTTTCAAGGAGGTGCTTTACACGTTTTGCTGTGTGACAATCAGGGGGCATTATCCTGCATGAAAAATGCTGGCTAATTGAGTGATGAACGCAAAGAAAGAACCACGTGTTGTTGAAGAAGGTTCTGATACACACTTGCATTCACTCTGCCATGTAGCTGTATGAAAGGTCCAAATCCTGCTGCCAAAAACATTTTACTTTGTAAAACACTGTCTAAGTGTTGGGTGCATGGTGGCATAGTGGTTATAACGTTTGCTTCTTAGCAATGGGGATTCCAGGTTCGAATCCTGATCTGGGTGGAGTTTCCCGCTGTGTCTGCATGGGTTTCCGCTGGGTTCTCCAGTTTTCTCCCACAGTCCAAAAACATGGATTTAAGGTAAATTGAATGCTCTAAATTACTCCATATGGTGTATGATTGTGTGTGGGGCTGTGTGAGTGAATGTGCCCAGCAATAGATAGGCGACCTGTCCTGGGTGTATCTGTCCAGCGCACGAAACGAAGCGGAAGATAATGAAGGAATCTCTAGTGTATATGCAGGCTAGCATAATCAGACTCTCTCTCCCTCCTGCCTGTTAAAATGGCAGGCGTTACCATTCACCTTATCAGCCTCCTATTCCTGCTTCCTGTTTACAGGCTCCGCCCCATCACACCCTCATACCACAGCTAGTTATTTAACAAATGCCACCTTATAAATAGAGTACCTGGGTCCATGGGCTAGATGCACATTCATGGCAGTAGTTTTCTTTTTTTTGGTAGTCTGTTTTCAGCAGGATAATATAACTTACTACACTGTACACGGTGTTTATAAACATTTGAAGCAGATCTAGGCAGTGCCCTCTACTCCACCATTTATCAGATGTCAATCCAGTTGAGCTTTAGGGCACTTTCAGTAATCTACTGTATGCATTGTTATGTCAAAACATGATGAAGTGGCACACAAAGGACCAACACTGGAAAGGTGATTGCAATGATAAAGCACATCAGTGTTCCTGTAACTTTATTGTAGTGTAAAATTCTTTTTTTTTTTTTTTTTTTGTGACATGGTCTAATCATGATTTTGCAAGCAATTGTTATTTACTATGATAAATATAATACAATTATATTTTTAAAGCAAACTAATACAAAGTTTAGTTTGCTTAAAAAAAGAAACAAAAACAGACATAATATTGTTTATATTTGTAAAAATGTGACCACTTTAATTAGATAAATGGTTCAGTGAATTGTGCAAGGAATACAAGAGACAGAGTTACAGGTATGTAAACAATATGGTTATTTTTAAATTAAGATTTAGGATTTAATTTTTAAATTTGAGATTAAATTATTCACTGTTTACAAACAATATATTGAGGGCAAGAGAAAGAGGTGTTATCAGGCACAATGCAAAGCAGAGTACTGTACTGAATTTAAAATAAGGTATTGTATTTCAAACATTTATACTAAGGTGAAGTGGTCAGAGGAGTACACTATTGTAAGAATTGTCACGGCTGAACAAATAATAAAACATTATTTTTTCCCCTGCTGTGATTACACTCAATTGTCCTCCACATTTAACCCATCCATGCAGTGAAACACACACAAAATGGTGAAGTGAGCACACATGCCCGGAGCGGCGGGCAGCCTTGTATATGGGGCCTGAGGAGCAATTTGGGTTAGATGTCTTGCTCAAGGTCAGTTGAACATGTCATAAATTGTTGTAGCAACTTTGTATTTTAAAAACTACAGTACAACTTAATGTACAAGCCTGCTCTCGTTCATATTCTGTTTTGGAGCCAGGCCAGCTATTTTGTCAGACAATACCAGAAGAGTATCATCAAACGGGATTGGAGTAGCTCATCATGACACAAATGGGCACAGGAGGATGGCATTTCCTAGCTGAGAGGCAGCCATGCATGCTCATAGGTCCCTTGTCCCTCTCAGAAAAGCAAAACATTTGGATCTGATTAAAAACATGGCACCTTTTGGAAGCCAATAGTTAGTATATATATATATCAAGCTCTAAAAATGTATTTAAAACTATATACTGTAATGAAGTGCTTTGAAAAACTGATCAGAGGCTTCATCACTTCTTTACTTCCGTACTCCTTAGACCCCCTAAAGTTCGCCTACTGCCATAACCGCTCCACGGATGATGCCATCTCACACCTGCTTCACTCTGCCCTGTCTCACCTGGACACTGGGAGAAATAATTATGTTAGAATGCTGTTCATGGACTTTAGTTCCGCATTCAACACTCTTATCCCTTTCACACTCAACACCAAGCTGGAGAATCTGGGACTTCACCCATCCCTGTGTCACTGGATCTTCAGTTTTCTGACGGACAGACGGCAGGCAGTGCGGGTTGGCAAGCATCTTTCCACCCCCCTCACTCTCAGCATTGGAGCTCCTCAGGGGTGTGTTTTGAGTCCTTTGCTGTACTCATTATACACCTATGACTGCGTAGTCCATAGTGGACTACAGCAAGAAACACACGAGGAGCTTCCACCCTGTGAGGATCAACGGCGCTGCAATAGAAAGCGTAGACAGCTTCAAGTACCTTGGAGTTCACATCGCGCAGGACCTATCTTGGTCCTGCCACATTAACAAGCTGGCAAAGAAGGCTCGTCAGCATCTCTACCACCTTCGACGTCTACAACACTTCAGGCTGCCCTCCAAGGTCCTGCAGAATTTCTACTCCTGCTCCATCGAAAGCATCCTTACAGGGAACATCATAACCTGGAACAGCACCCATCTAGACAGACGGTCACTAAAAAGGGTGGTACGTTCGGCCGAACGCACCATCCGAGTAGCACTTCCAGACCTCCAGACCACCTACAGGAAACGGTGCTGGTCCAAAGCCAAAAAGATCGTTGAAGACAGGCTTTCAGAGTGGGAGACAAAGAGAAGCTGAGAATGATCAAAGTGATTATCGTGGAAGACTTCAGTCATCCTGACAACAAGCTCTTCAATCTGTTGCAATCAGGATGGTGTTTTTGTGTCCTGAAGGCAAACACAGAGAGGATGAGGAGGAGCTTCTTCCCAACGGCGATTCGGACCCTGAACCAGGACTAAACAGACATTTAACTTAAACCTGTAACCCTGCACTGCAATATTTGCACAAAAAAAGCACAACCCACTTTTATAATTCCATTTGCACATTGTAAATATAGTTAAATTTTATTTTATTTTATTTTTATTTTATCTTTATTCTATCCTATTTTTCTTATCCTTTTAAACAAATGTAATTTTTTGTGGAGAGGTCAAGAATGATTTTTTTTTAATGTGTTTAATTTTATTTAAAGGACAATAATGAGAATATGGTAACATCCTTGAGTACAGGGCTCTGTCTGTGTCTGACAATTGTAAAACTAAAATAAGACTAATTATTGATAAATGCCAGCAGGCAATGCTTTGCCTAGACTGCAGCTTGAAAAAAAACACGTATCGATTGCTATGAATGTGTATAAAATGTAAATCACACTTTACAACAGAAACCTTTGTGGTAATCATTTCAGACAAGATTGCACTACTGAGAAAAGAACATGATTTTTTAAACAAGATGATGATTAATTTCCTATATCTCAGTCAAGATAATTAATTCATTAATTCATCATCTTACTCTTAATCCCCTAGTATGGTCATTATGGGGGGGGGATTCCTTATGACCATCCAGGAGAGAACATTTGAGGTGCTGGACAGAAACACCCAGGACAGGACGCCAATCTATCCCTGGGCACACTCACTCACACTAACACACCATATAGGGCCATTTAGATCATTCAATTTACCTTGAATACATGTTTTTGGACTGTGGAAGGAAACTGGAGAACTGGAGGAAACCTACAAGGACAAAGGAAGAATATAAATAGCTCCACCCTGATTGGGATTCGAACCTGGATACCCAGCACTGTGAGGCGAATATGCTAACCACTAGGCCATCATGCCGCCATCTCAGTCAAGTCTCAGTCAAAAAATAAATTGACTGCTGGCTAAATATTGAATATAAAATATTGATTTGCATAAAGGACACTGTAGCTTAAGTTCTGTGTACAATATTTATATATAAAAATAAACAGTGTGTGTGTGTATGTTTGGCTATCTGTCTGTCTAGGTGTGTGTATCACAAGTTTATGCAAATGTTCACTTAATTATTTATATTAATTGTGGTGTTGTTGGTAGCTAAAAAAAACCCTTTACATCCTCTGCCTGACTGGAGTAGCATCCTTCAGGAAAATGGAATGCTCCACCACGGCAGTAATCCCGTGCTCTTCCTGGAACAGTTCAGTCGGAATAATGGCTGCCATCTCTTTCTGTTTCTGCAGGGGAAGATGCGTCAGGTCCAGTGATGCTGACCTCCGCTGACTTGGGAAGACTCTGGACAGTCCTCCTCCTTCTCCACAGTTGACACAGAGAGCTGAAAGCTGGGTAGCTCCTCCCTTTCAGACCACTCCTTCAAAAGGTTGATATGGAAGACCTGGGCTTGCGTTCTCCTCCCAGGCATGTCCACCTCATAGGTGGCTGGACCCATCTTACGAAGCACCGTAAATGGTCCTTGCTACAGAGCCAACAGTTTATTCTCTGTAGTGGGCAGCAGTAAAAGCATCTTTTGCCATGGCTGGAGATTTCTTTGTCTGGCAGTCTTGTCATTCCAGATTTTCCACCTCCTCTGAACCTTTTCCTGGTTTTCCTGAACCAAGTCAGCCATTTCCTTACATTTTCTCTCTCATTTTTGAGACAAGGGAGAAAACATTGTCCTTCTGGGCCACTTGTGGCGTCTCCCAGGCCTCTTTCAACACGTCCAAGGGGCCTTGAACATGGCGTCCATAAAGAAGTTCAAAGGGGGAGAAATCTGTTGATGTTTGGGGTACCGCTCTATAGGCAAAAAGAAGATAGGGCAGTCAGTAATCCCAGTCTTTGCCGTGGACAGCCATAAACTTCTGGAGCATGCTTTTAAGGGTTTGATTATACCGCTCCACTAGGCCAGCAGTCTGCGGGTGGTAGGGAGTGGTACTTATACCCTTTATCCCCAGAAAACAATAAGCCTGCGAGTGTTTGATAAAAACGCTGTCCCCTGGTCAGTGATTATTTTTTGGGAAATCCCTACCCTGGCAAACAACTGTAGCGAGGCCCTCGCTACGGCTTGTGCGGTAATCTTACGCATTGGAAAAGCCTCTGGATACCGGGTAGCATAATCACAGACCACCAATATATACTTATGACCTGTCTTTGTTCTTTCCAACGGTCCCACAATGTCCATCCCTATCCTGGTAAATAGCACCTCAATTACGGGGAGGGGCTGTAGAACGAACAAACCACTCTTCTTTTTACTGGTCAAGTGGCATATTTTACAGGATTTACAAAAACTCTGTACATCACTGTACACTCCTGGCCAAAAAAAATCTACAATCCTCTCCCAGGTTTTAAGCCTTTCTAGGTGTCCTGCCCAGGGAATACTGTGACCAATTGTTAAAACCCACTCTCTCAGGCTCCTGGGTACCACTAACTGCTCTGGAGGCCCCACTTCTTGTTGATGATAAAGAAGTCCCCCCTTTATACAGTAAGGGCTGCTGCTCTGCCCATTGGAAATACTTTCCACCTGGACAACTTTACCAAAAGCTTTAGCCAATGAGGGGTCCTACCTCTGAAGCTCATCAAGCTTCTCTGCCTTCTATGCTTTCCTTAAAGAACCCAGAAGCTTCTTCCTTTTTCTTTGGACCTGCGTCTTTCTCTGCTTACTCTTGCCTTCATCCTCTAGCTCCCCCCACTAAAAGGTAACAGTTGCCAGCCCTTCAAATTATCCTCCTCTTCCTTTTCTTGCTCCTTAGCCTGCGAACAAGTAATAGCCACCTGAACAGGCCTATTTGCCTGTACCAATTCTGATAGAACTAGAACATCCTTTTCTAATACCACAGGGTGGCTAAGGCCGTTGACAACTCCCACTGTGAGTAAAAATGCGTGTCCTCCAACCTCCAGATAAACCTCTGCCGTAGGATACTCATGCTCATCCCCATTTACGCATAGTACCTTAAGCGGTTTGTATTTTACCTGATCTCTCCCTTTTACCAAAGATGGCTGTACAAGGGTTTGGGTGCTACCAGGGTCTAATAGGGCTAGGGTGGCTTTACCATTGACCCTTACACTTACGGTCTGTAACCTCCCGGTGAGCTCCACTTCCTCCCCCACAGGCCGAGGATAACAACGGCGGCTGGCTGCTTTTGCCCTTCTTAAAGGGCAGTCTGTCTTAATATGTCTTTTTTACACACATAACATACCACGTCTGCTCTGTCTCCCAATGGGTGGCTAGCTCTTGACTGTGGGCGTACTAGGGGCTGGGTATCAGGTGTCTTAGCCAGATCTCTAACCCAGGACCACTCCCCCCTTTGAACACATCAGACTTACCCCATCTTCAGGGTGGTCATCTTCAGGGTGGACTCATATCGGAAACCCCTTGTGCCTTGACGTGCCTCCATGAAGGAATCCACCAGCTGTGCCGCCTTCTGAACGGTTTGGCGATCGTGCTTCTTGCCCATACTCTGACATCAGGGCCCAGGAGATGGAGAAACTGTTCCAAAATCAAAATCTCCACCACCTGTTCCACAGTCTTCCCCGAATGGCGAACCCACTTCCAGAACAGGTCTCTGAGACGGTGGTATAACTCCCGAGGTGTTTCGCCGGGCCTCACATCCAGGTCCCGAAACCTCTGCCTTTAAACCTCCTTATTGATCTCAAATTTCCGGAGGATGGCATCCTTCATCCTATCATAGTCCATCGACTCCCGCATGTCCATGGCTACATATGCCCTGCGTGCTTTCCCACTTAAGAATGGGACTAAATAGATGGCCCAATCCTCCCTTTGCCACCTGTAAGCCATGGCCAGTCTATCAAAAGTTGCGAGGTACTGTTCAATGTCGTCTCCCTCCTCCAGCTTCGGAATCATCGCCTGGGTCCAGCTCGGCTGTTATCCAGACTCAGCTGATGAGGTGAGGTTGCAAGTGGACTGGTTGATGGTGATCTAGCAGGGTCCCCTCTGCCATTGGCTGCTGCTCGGCAAGCCTCTGCTGTTCAGCCCTGGCTCCACTAACTCGATCCGCATCCAGATCGTCCCGCAGCTGGTTCAGCTGGACCTGCATACTTCTCCATCTTTGCTCGTGCTTAAAAGCCTCCCTTTCCTCAGATTTCACCATTTACTGCAGCAGCTGATAGAGGAATGCCAGGTCTCCACCCTCTGCATACCAGGCTGCTCCCCTGCAGGCTCTGAGGGTTGCTCCAGTTCCTCCTTGGCCAGTCTCCGGTAGGCCATCTGCTGCCGTGTAAGGTACCTTTTTGCATGCCGGTCCTCCAGCCTCTCTGGTTGCCCAACAATGCCACCACTGCCACCAAATGTGGTGTTGTTGGTAGCTAAAAAAAAAAACAGAAAAGGCCTGCGAGAGACGTGTGTTTTATTTACACTTATTCACACAAAATAAAATAAACAATTAAAACAAACAACAAAAAAAAAAACTGTGCAAACACCAAAATAAAAGAAAAACCTTCCCATGTACTGGGTGAGCAAAGCTTTCCTGTGAAAGCCTCTCCTCAAGCTGGCCCACTTTTTAACTAACTGAACCTGCTGATTTCCTTTGTTTAAATACCCTCCCCTAATTAAACCTCATCTGGGCTATACCCAGATATATACTGGGCTATACTGGACAGGGGGGTTTAGGAACACACAGATATCATACACAAATTTTTCCCCATTCTTTTCATCAGCCAAAAGTGCTATACAACTTACAACAGCCAGATTTATGACATTATGAATATGAAATATGACAGTAATTGTTCAACATACATGCTGTAAAAATACTGCATTTACCAGCCATATTTTACACCCCCTTTCACTTACATAGACTTCCCCCCACCCCTGTCCATTCTAACAAAAGGCCCTAAGAGCAGTGCGCGCGTTTGTGCCCGGACCAAATGACAGCCGGACCCGGAAGTGGAAAAAGCCGGTATCGGTGTAAGTGTGTTTGTGGGTTCACAGCGGTATTTTTGAGAATGTGTGCAGTGGAAATGCAGCAGGTGGTAGTGTGAACCTCACTAGCCACCCGTCTTGCTCTAAACAGGCTAAAATATGGAAAAAGTATGAGTTATCAACAACTTAGTTATGCATAATGAAAATATGGACGCTATTCTGCTAAATGAGCCATAGCTGTTAGCTACAAACGCCACTAAACCCGGGACACTATAGCTCCCAAACCCCTAGATCAAATAATGTAAGTACCCGTAGACATATATATATATATACAGACATTATCACATATAGAATGTCCCTGCTCTACTGAGCATGTGTATTTGGCTCACAGAGCTGGTGAAAGGGGTCGCTTCATCCCTTTTACATTAATATTATTGTTTTTAAAAATATATAATTATGAATATGAATTAAGATTGTTAATAAAGAAATATTGTGTTTAGTGTAATTGACGCAATGTGAAATGGACAAACTCATAAAAGTCAAATCGATTAGACTTTTACTTAGAATTTCGTCAGTCACTTCAGTAGGAGTCATGGTGTGTTTCGGCTATCACTTATCACGGTTTACGGAATGCCCTCATGTCTAACAGTATGGCCACCCAGGATCACAGGGCATACTAGTGTCGCAGGAGGGGTTCCCCATGCCCATCCAGGGGAGAATATTTCGGGGGCTGGGCAGAAAGACCCAGGACAGGGCGCCAATCTATCGCTAGGCACGCACTTACTCACACAGACACACACATAAGCACACTATATATAGGGGTAAATATTCAGTATTCTTTTATTCCATTTCTGCTGCAATATATTAAGTATGTAAACCTAAAATAAATTGCTCCAAAATATATTGGGATAAGTATATTTTACTTTTGCTGAATTATTCCTCTCTTTCTCACTCTCTATTTAAAATAGAGTTTTTTTGGATATGTCTTCCCAGTAGACAGTCAAGCTTGCCTAACAAGTAACTGTTTGCACAGGCTGTGTAAATACTTGAACCTTATCAGCTTTATTAAGTCATGAATAATGTTACAAAATATTCTTATATCTAATGATAGGCATATGTTTTTGTGAATTACCCTGGTGTTCAAAGTACTGAATGTTAAAGTAATATTCTGTAAATACACTGAATGTCAAAATTGCTTATTGATTAGGGTGCAGATACAGTTGATAGAGGTAATGTTAAAATTACTTGAGTATTTCTCAACAGAAGGGAGCAGGTGTGTTGTGTCTCCACCCCCTGCCTGAAATCTGCTGGTAATCTTTTGGGAGTGCACATGGAGACACTAAACCTCTTCACTGGCAATATAGGAAATGAGAAAATGTGTGTGCACTCGTGTGTGTGTGTGTGTGTGTGTGTGTGTGTGTGTGTGTGTATGTGTGTACAGCAAAAGGATTTGCATCATTACACAGAAAGATAATGGGTGCATATCGATTGCTCTTAGCCAGGATTCCAATTTCATGTTTAAATCAGGACCAATCCTCATTAGGAGATACATCCAGCCAAGCAGTCATCACTACCAAGGACACACCAGAGGATAGTCTGAGAGTAAAATGATAAAAAATGCTTGGAATGTGTAGACTTCTGAGCAACTCAATTTTAAAATCCAGCATAAAACTATGTATTTTAACCTGTTCCTTGAGACCCATGCTAATTTAACAGATTTTTGATTTGGATCAAAAAGCATTATTCTTGTTCAACTACAATACAATGATGAAACATATGTGTGCTTCCTGTTATAGCTACTTTGCTGTCAAATTAGAATGGATATGGTAAATGAACAGTTCTAAATTTCGCATGAACCCCCCTTCCCCCGCGACCCTAGTTGAGGATAAAGCCCTCAAGAAAATAATGAATGAATTACTCTATAAGTAAACATTAAAAGTCTATCTTGACATTTATGAAGATTGATTTAAACATGTGTCAAACTGTACAAAGTTTGGATAACACTAGTATGAGGAGAAGGCACTTTGAGATAAAAACAATATGGTGGAATGAGATGACATTCATTTATCCAGGAATTAATTCTACCAGCATATGCATTACAAGTTATGTGCATAAAAATAATGACATTAAATTCACAGACATGTAGGTATGAAACTTTGTGAATTAGAAGACTGTCCTCATTAAGGGTTTAACCATTAAACAATGTTTTAGCATTCATTTAAAGTAGCTGAGATCTGTACCCAGAGAAAGACAAATAGACAAAGAAGAAAAAGAAGACAAAGAAGAAATAATAAAAAATATGGGGTATTTTTCCCTCAATCAACTAACGTCACTGTTTAGATTCATTTAAGTAATATATGCCTTTGGGTCGAATGCATGTGACACAAACCAAGGTTGTCGCTTTAATAAGACTACTTCTTTCAGGTTTAGTCATTTAAAGGCTGGGCAAGACTATTTAATACATCCATAGAATACATCACCGGAAATATCTAGCAAGTACATATAGTGGTGCTAGAAAGTTTGTGAACCCTTTAAAATGTTCTATATTTCTGTATAAATCAAACTTAAAACATCATCAGATTTTGACATAAATCGTAAAATTAGATAAACAGAACACAGTTAATTATTATAAATAAATTATATTTGGTCATTTATTTATTGAGGAAAATGAATCAATATTACATATTTGTTTAACCTGGTTCTCTTTATCAACTTTTATGACCTGATGACATACATATAGGTCATATTTATGCAGAAATATTTAAAAAAGTTCACAAACTTTTAAGCAAGAATGTGGACCTATACTGTATAAATTAAATGGTTGCACATTCAAATTTGCACTATTCTTACACTACACTGGTTTACATTTGTAAATTATTACATACTAAAATTAATTTGGCGTACTTTAAAAACACCAAGAATAATCCTTAAAATTCTTAAGGATTGACACAGTTCTTTTGCAGGATTTACCTTCAATACAAAGGTAGGCTTGAGAAAGATTGAGTCAGACCAAACACTGTCCCTGATCAGATTAATTACCTCTGCCTTAGGACTACCTCGGACCCTTATGAGAACCCTTATGAGTTGCCAAGCTAAACTCTACAAACAAAAATGCTGAGTGGCATAGAAATAGTGCAAAGAGGTGTGTTACCAGGAGCAAGTTTAATAGACAATTTCTATTGGACTAATGGGTAAGCAAACCTGTTAGGACATTTCTGTAAACACCCTTGAGCACTTTTATTCACAATGAGAATCAGAGAGATTTTCACAAGACTTTAATGATTTAACTGAATTAATTTATCTCTTAATGCTATATTTGTTTTTTTAATAGAAAAATTAAAAACAGGGCGGCACGGTGGCTTAGTGGTTAGCACATTCGCCTCTCAGCGCTAGGGATTCCCGGTTCGAATCCCCATCTGGGTGGAGTTTCCATGTTCTCCCCGTGTCTGCGTGGGTTTCCTCCGGGTTCTCCGGTTTCCTCCCACAGTCCAAAAACATGGATCAAGTTAATTGAATTCTCAAAAAATTGCCACATATAGAGTGTGTGTGTGAGTGAGTGTGTGCCCAGCGATGGATTGGCGCCCTGTCCTGGGTCTATCTGCCCAGCGCCCGAGACGTTCTCCCCTGGATGGGCATGGGGAACCCCACCGCGACCCTAATAGAGGATAAGCGGGAGATAATGAAAGAAATGAAAGAAATTAAAAACATTATTTAAAATGTAACATTAAACTGTATTACTATTGTTGTCCAATTATTAATTCGGATACGCAAGGAGGATGAGTCCCCCACTAAGCCATAGTCCACAAATGTGTTTTTTCCCATAAAAAAATACATAAATACATTTTTTTCTTGCCACTGTCACTTCAGCTTGGTCCTAAGGGCTTCATCCTTGGCGAAACAGCTTTGAGACAATGCATTCACATCTCACTTTTTCCTCATATGCAAATTAACACATCTTGCTCTATTCAATAATTGTTGCTGATAAACAGTCATTGTGTGATTCTCCTCTTCATGATATGTCATACATTTTTAGTGGGGCAGTCAAGTACACATATTATATGTTTTCAAAGCCAAGCTGTTGTAAATTGTGCAGAATGAAGCCTGGCATTGTCCCCTTGAAATAGACATGGAGTTCCTGGGAAAGATTTAATCAGTGGTTTCCCTCTTGGATTTTATGCACAAAGATATCCACTGATTCACTTTTTTTTGTCATTTTTAAGCTAGATGGCAAAAGACCTTAATTCTAATAAAAAGATCTAAACTTATATAATAAGAACTTCTGTCTTTCAACTAGCTGATGATCTCATGAAGTTTTGAACAAAGTGGTGAATTCTTGTTTGCAAAGACAAGGACTTCAGTGGATGCTACTTTTATTTTCGTCTAAATCTTATTTTTATGTTTTTTCATATTGGTTGCATTGAACAACTTATGCTCCCTGTCTGTTTAAAAGTTTAACATCTCACACTCTCAATCCAGGACATCTTGTGCTTATACTCTGAAAGTTTTCTGCTGAGAGAAAACTTCAACAGTACTAGGAGCTACATTGGTCAATGTAGCTATGTTCAGCTGACATATTCCACTTAATTTAGCTGGAAACTGAGAAAATCAAATATTGTAACTTTCCTTAATGCATAAAAGACTATGCTATAATTTTAAAACTCAGTTAAACCAGGGTGTGTTTTTTAATGCAGATGGGTGGGGAGCAAGTAAGTAAATTAGATGAGTACTGTATATATAGTATATTGGTTAGCACGTTCTCCCTGTGTCCGCATGGGTTTCCTCTGGGTTCTCCGGTTTCGTCCCACAGTACAAAAACATGCAACAAGGTCAACTGAATTTTCCAAATTACTCCATATAGAGTATGTTTGTGTGTGTCTGTGTGAGCGAGTGTGTGCCCAGCGATAAATTGGCGCCCTGTTGTGGTTGTTTCTGCACAGCGCCCAAAACGTTTTCCCCTGGACGCCCCGCAACCCTAGTAGAGGATAAAGCAGAAGAAAATGGATGGATGTTATATATATATATATATATATATATATATATATATATATATATATATATATATATATATA